>JAQQZZ010045358.1:0-23655 GCA_030265115.1 Mopalia vespertina | reverse complement strand
GGATGGATGGATGGATGGATGGATGGATGGATGGATGGATGGATGGATGGATGGATGGATGGATGGATGGACTGATTCATTGATTGATTTATTTATGAATTGATTGATTTATTGGTTGATTGATTGATCAGACCGTAGGTACAGAAATCATATATACAGATTCTACAGGCAGAGCCAGGTAACTAAGTAGCAGTCAAATCTTTAAGAATGAAGCTATCTTAAACCACTTTGAAAGAAAGTTGTGCGACTTTGTTAATTATCAGAAGCAATCAAATGTAGATCGAGGGATTTGTGATTAAAAAAGGGCCAAAAATTTACACTTTTACTTCTCCAAATTTTCATTAACGTTAAGATTTATTAAAGATACAGCAGTAAAGATACAATGAAACATTATAACGCATTTGACAAAGTATATAGCTTTGATTTCAATACTGAGCCTCAGTAAATATCGTTGAGCAAAATCAATTTAGTTAAGGTAACCTTCCTATCATTCCTATGCATTTTCTTTAGTTTGATCAATCAATACAAATCCAGTTTTGTTTCGTAGTCACGAACATTGGCTATGTTAAAACGATATTCTTCTGTTATGAAGATGGACCGAGCTTTGATAGATTCGTCAAGTTAAAAAACGTATTGGTTGTATAAATGACAGAAGGATGGAGGATGTTGGGGGTATTTTGGCGTAAAAAGGCAGAACGGATGGACGCGAGTTCTGTATTGATGCCGATTGCGTGTCGTAAGAAATACCGGCGAAGTGTTAGCGGTTGTTGAACGTCTCTCTCCTGGCGGGTTTCCCCAGGTATAGGCCACCTCCTCCCGCGAACCGGACCATTTCCCTGCCCGTCTGATTAGCTTCACATTGTCCTTGCCTCTTTAGCGCGAATTAAGACTTTCACAGTGATGAGGATAAACGTGTACGCCACACTGTGATCCATCGGCTAGTCTTGAAAGTGTCAAATCAAACCTTATAGCACGTCACATAGTATGTCGCGGAGGCAATTTACGCGATGTGTCTCCGCGAGCGAATGCTTATTAAGACACCTCTACGCGCCGCGGGTCCTCGACAGTCATAATGTAAATTCGTGTCGATTCCAAGCATTGTACTGGCAGAAAATAATGCCATTCATTTCTGGCCTTAATATCCGCGTTTTATAAAAGAAAATCATCACTTCTCTAATGCGGTGATATCCGCTGTGAGCTACAACTCGGCCATTATTGAGCCAACTTTCCTCTCAAGTCGTCGAATCTTGGCCGCAAAGGACCGGAAACGGTTGCCGAGATGACGGATCCTGTCGGTAGAAACCATCTCCCGTGGAATAGAAACTATAGCATATTTACAATGCGTCCCTATTAGCTTAGCTAAATCTTGGGACCGTTTTAACCTTTTTAATAGAATTGAACATACGGATAGTTTCCGCACTGTATAGCTTTTGCAGTGATAAAATGTGACATCCGTTTTGACAATGTCATCTCCAGCAATCGACATCATGTTCTTCATCGCGTGCGACACTGACAACTCTCGCTGTGTTTTAGCGCAAACAGTTGAGATGTGAAACTTGTACAAACCAAACCTCTAAATAAGTATATCATCATAGAGAGCATGCAATTAACACCAAAAATTCTCTGAGATATGAAATTGCAACTGACATCCACATATTTAACCAGTGTGAAATCGACAACATTGCTTAATTCAAAGTGACAACTCTCTTTAAGAAAAATGCAACAAAAGAAAATTAAAGGACGTGAAATAAAAAGTCTTATTATTTAAAAAAATATTCTCGACAATATTGCTTAATCGACAGTGACAATTCTCATTAAGAAAAACATAACGAAGGAAATTTTTTTTTTTTACTAAAATCTAAAAAAACAAAGTTGAAAGAAGAATGAGATTTTGTTATTAACGAATTAAATTTTATTGAACAACGAACAAGTGGATAAATCGAAATAGTGAGTGTATGAACAAATAAATTAATTGATTTTTAGTTTAATTGATTTATTTGTGTATAACATTAAAGGCATAACTGGTCTGGGTGACCGTTATAGTTCACAATTGTGGTGTCCCCGGCACTGCCTGTATATGTATATCGCGGATTTTCAATCACATCTTTTATCTTGTTATATACGGTCTCCTTGATTTGTTTTATTTTTGTTGCTTGGTTTGGGGTTTAATGTCGTACTTAAGGGTATTTCACTTATATGACGACCGGCAACCGCGGAGTTGGTTTTTACGAGGTTTCCTTCCGTTTTTCACCATAGCTAGGCAAAGAGCCGTCTGAAGTGGACAATCATTCCTCCTATAAGTGAAATACCCTTGAGTACGACTTTAAACCCCGATCAAACAAACCAGCAAAAACTAGCTACATATTGTGTCTCAGAGTTATAGTTTATATTGTTGTAGATTCTATGTCGCTCGTTCCGGTTTCCTTCACACGGAGTAGTCACGAATAATCTACAGTAGGCTTTGGATAGTTCCTGTAATGCTCGTTCTCTTATTATGCTCGGTCTCGTGTTATACGATATATTTTGTCTTACTTTGTAACTTGTTATGCTCTGTGTCTCGTTATGCTCTGCCTCGTAATATGCTCTATTTCTTGTTATACTCGGGTTCGTGTTGTGTTCTGTCTCTTTTTATGATCTATATCTTGTTTTACTCGCGGTTTCATACTATGCTCTTTCGCATACGCTTCCTCTCTCTGTGTTCTATCTCGTATTATGCTCTATTTCTTTTATACTCGGTTTCGTGTTATGCTCTGTCTCTTTTTATGATCTATATCTCGTTTTACCCGGTCTCATGCTATGCTCTTTCTCATACGCTTTCTCTTTCTGTGCTCTACCTCTTCTCTTGCTCTATCACGTATTATGCTCTGTTCTTGTTCTGCTTTATTTCCTGCTATACTCCGTCTCTTCCTATGATATGCCTTGTAGCGTGCTCTATGTCCTGTTATATTCTGTCTCATTTTACATTCTGTCTCATTTTATGCTATGTCTCTTTTTAACGCATCACAATAAAACTTGTGCATATGCCAACTTCAGTACATAGATACATTACAGATGGATAAAACGTATTAGCCTTGTTTTGAACTCAATGTATCTGAGTTGTATATTGCGAAGCGTTACCATGAGTATAGCCTGGGAACGGGGTTAACTCAAACTTTATGATCTGTTCATCAATCCTGATTTCCAATTTATGGGAATAAAATATCATTTAAACCAGTATAACATCCTGTGAGCACATTCCTGTCCATCACACCTGACGCTATGTGACGTTACTTTAACGTCATGAATACCTGAGCTATGTGCACGTATCTGTCACTGATATCATTGAGTTGTTGACATAAGTCAGTCTTTATTAAACTATTGAAAAATTATCAAATCTCGCCTCCTGGGGTGGGGCGAGTTTTATTATGAGTATTATAAACCTATTGTCGAAAGAGTAACAGCGGGTCCGACAGCTTGACTCCCGCTACTGAACTATTTCTCTTTTTAGGAATCTTTGGGACAAATTAAGTTGATAACCTGCTATAAAGCAAACATATCCTGCTGCTTGACACTGTGATCGCCATGTGTTACCTGCTCGATTCACAGCTGATTGGGGACAACAGGTAGACGGGAAATTAACAAACAAGTCACCATGAGAATTCCGCTCCATATCTATATATATTTACAAACACATTAAGACATAAGTTAAACACAGTAATTTGTTTAAGTTTCGGAAAATTTAAATTTTTCGTTTTTTAGGCAAAACTGACTATACAACGGATCAAGACTGAAACAAAATAACCATTACAGTATATCAACATGTCTATATTTACAAACACAGTGACACATAAGTTAAACACAGTAAATTATTTAAGTTTCGGAAAATGTAAATTTTTCATTTTTCAAGTATAACTGACTATACAACGGATCAAGCCTTAAACAAAATCACCGCGGCGGTTCAGGTGAGTAAAAATTCACCTGAACATGCAGGTTGTCACTTAACAAACAAGAAGTTGTTTTCCTTATACAATCAGTTGTATTTAGTGATTTTGTAAGCTTTATTGAAATTGAATAATATTTTAAATTAAAACTAATAAAGGATAAACTGTCTTTTCATTCACAAAACATTTAGCTGTATAAGTCTTTCTAAAACATGCCCTTTGGCTAAATATAGTTTGTTTGGCCTGAATAGCAATACTGTTTTATTGAACACTGGAGAGAGATTGGCTTTCCAACTTTCTCAAAACACTTTACAATTTATGGTGGTGCCAGTGTCAATTATTGTTGGAATACACCGCCGTCATATAAGTGAAATACCTTTGAGCACGGTGTAAAACACCAATCATTCAATCTTTTTAAAACAGCCACACTGTGTGATAAAGATAAAATTGTTAACGTTTTAATGCCTAAAGCCATTCGTTTTTAAAAATAAGCCTATTTAGACATTTTACTGTAAAAAAATATTAATAAAGAAAATTGAGTATAGCTCCGAAATTATGCATGGAGCGGTAATTCGATTTACCTGATGTCGCCATTGTCCAATAAAGCAAATCATAACTGAGTGTTCTGAGAAGACAAATTTAATCTGATCGAGTAAAGTTCATTTAAAGTGTTTGTGATCAAAGTCATGTCCGTTAGTCATCATATTTTAATTGGATAACATAGGTACTCGAAGTATTACTCTATAAACCAAATTGATCGCAAAAGGGATTAGAGACAATTCAATTCCTATCTACCTGTTATTTGGAGAATGTATTCGTTACATAATATATACCCACTGGTTACAATCAAATCTTTATATTTGCTATAATGCTATAACACGAATATGCAATGATATATATTGCATTTGTCCTACAAAAATGCTAGACGCTTGCCTCAATACAGTTTCGTTTAGTCATTCAATACTGAAGGAAAATGTAATGGAATTAAAATATATTCCGTTGTAGTCTTTATTTGTATGTCTGGTCTGGGGCCTACAAGTATATATTGGGCCCTGAATCTGTAATTCACCGAGGATAACTCATACATTTTATACTAATACAAGAGACACCTTTATAGACCAATTTGTTATATACTTTATGGCGTGTGGGAACTTCCATAAGAATAAAAGACATTTACACTGCGTATATATTATTAAACTTTAAATGCCTTTATTACAAGAGATACTTATCTTGGTATAGATTGGTCGATGGGCGAGTTTTTTCTCAATCAACAGCTATTGGTTCTAATCTTGCTGTGGTTGCATACACTATTTTATTTCTTTACATTTATTATATAAAAAAATCTACTTCTAATTATTTCAGAGATCTTAATGCAGAGTTTAAGAATTTGAAACTATACATTTTCATAAATCCCTTCCGTTTCTGTGCGATGCTGATAAACATACGACACTAAAGTTTTTACTTATATTATGCATACTTATGCATTTATAATATTATGGTGACTGAATTTGCAGCTTGTCCATTGTGAAACAAATTTTCTAAATATGTTGAATATTTGTCTGGTCGAAGCGTAGTAGGGGATCGGCGGCGTGGTGAGGGATGCATTATTCAGCGATTACAAAATGGGAGGGGTAGTTATGTCAGCCACTGATCACAGGTCTGTGGCTATCACAACAGACATGCTGCTAATAATCGTTTGGTTCACTCGGCCAGCAACAGCTGTCCGAGAAGTGACAAATATTGTAACATCGGCTTAGCATACCTCTCTCAAACAATCGGATAATTAAAAAAAAAGTATTTAATTATTACAAAAAAAACCTGTCGTTGTAAGTCTGTGACGTCCCTTATTATTTTTATACTCGTTGTACATCACACAGGCAACAAAACACATGTATGACGCAACCATGTTTGTTTCACTGGGTTGTTTCGATGTACGGCTCCATGTCAATATCAGAGTTGATGTGAAATGGACATGACTCAACATTCGTTGTCAATCAACAGCGGACCATGTCAGCTGAATGAAATGAATTATACAACAAAACCGTTTTAAACAGGCTATGGCGAAGCTAGCTTCCTTCACAAATCGACTGAGGAGGATTTAATAAACTTTTATATTTGTATTGTGTTCAAAGACAATTGTGCTTGCCCCCACTGGGATTGGAACTCAGGTCTCTGGCTAACAGGGCCAGCGCTCCCCCAAAAATTATATATTGTTTTCAAATTATTAAACTTTTTCGATTTCTATAGGGCGATCAGTTGTAGTACAATATTAATTTTGTTTGGGAAATATACACATATGTGCAAGGCTTGACAGTTGCTATGATTTTTAAATGCTAATGTCCTTTAATTCTGTTGACATGGTATTTGTGACATTAACATGTTTAAAAAGCTTTTGAAACTTTTGTCAAACACATCAATTTGTAAATCGATTTAAATCGATTTCTCCTCTCCTTCATCAGCAAACTTAACTGCCAGTTAAATTACCATGGTTTTTAATTGGTATGCTGGTGTTTAACGCCGTACTCCTATGGTATTTTACTTATATGACAGCAGGAAATAGCCACAGTTACAACCAGAATACGTATTGTGTATGCTCTTTGTAAAATAATTTTCCTCGAATGTACCGTAAGCCTAAAGGCAAATATATACGGAGTCATAGTCAGATAGTATAGATGTTATCTAAGACCTATTTAAAATTTCGTTTGTTTGATTGTGGTTTAACGCCGTATTTAGGGTTATTTCACTCATATGGCAGCGTGCCAGCCTAACGGACGAAAGAAACCACCATCGACGCCCCTGGGAACAAACGAAGGCAAGATAACACATAGACTGTCCGTTGCCCCTTATCTTCGAGAGCACCAGAGCAACACGAAACTCTATCTCCAACCGCCCATCTAATAAGATTTACCCCCACCCCCCACCCCTGGGTGCACACATACATGTATGTTATATATAAGTGTAATAAAAATCACAATGACTTTTGCAAAATCTATAAATACAATGCTTCAATATTATAATGGAGTTCGCTCGCGTACTTTTAGCTTTTGATACGATATTTGAGACCATTGACATATTTAGAAAACCTATGCTTTTGTCGTTCCTTGCAACCTTGAACCTGTTAGTGTATTTGATTCCGGATCAATTTTGTCAGTATAGCCTCTCTAACAAAAGTTCAACCTATGGTCATAATAATAGTTCGCCCACGTGGTCATTTAAAATTTAGCAAATTAATAAAAGCTGTTAGATATATATGTAAGTATGCTCGCGCGTGATTTTTAGATGTGATTTTTATCCGCATAAAGAGCTTATTATCTAGTATGGTATATATCAAGCATAAGTAGCCTTTATCAAAATCTATGTATATATAGGCTATAGCTTTTAACATACGGCAATTGTAGCTGCTATATTTTATATACACTCAACATCGGTTTGCATACAATTTTATGTGAGCACATATTACATATATGTTTAGATTATAAGTTCATTTGAAGCGGATAAATTTTAATTAATTTATTTAGTTATTAATCACTGATAGACAAATGAGTTTTTTAAACAAACATGTGGTAAGTTGTATATCATATATTTCGGTATAGATTATAATATGAATACAAATAGCGTTGTCTATCAAACAGATATGCACGAAAGACTATAATAACACAATAACATAATTGACCGAAATTTTTTATTTAAATTGCACTCCCATATAAATATATATAAGCAATAAATTCCGTTGTTACGAAACGTGTTACCAGCTTTGCACCGTGTTTAATATCAAGCAAATGATAAACTAGTGTTTTTCCAGTGGTTTTAGATAAGCAAAATATCTCATTTTTTAAATTTTTTTTATAACATGTCGTAATTTGGTTTCAAACTGATACATTTGTTTTGTATTTGTAACCTTCTGTAATATAATGGTAAAGCATTCATTATATATTTTGAATAAATGAAGAGAGAAAAATTTGCTTGCCTCCACCGGGAATACAACCCGGGACCATACATTGAAAGGTATATATGAAAGCGTGTATATACAGATTAGACAGTTTCTATATGCTATACCTGTTGGCGGGTTTTTCTTTTTACACATACCTTCAGTTAGAAACCTACTTGACTGATAAATAACAGTCCATGATAAGGTGTTGTTTGTTGAGGTATATGAACGGTAGCTGATAAGATTCTCCCGGGGCGAGACACGCGTTGGTCCCGCGGGGGAATTGATCCGATTTAGCCCTGTAACCTGCCATGAGATTTTGTCGCGATAATCGAGTTGTATAGAAATTGAAATTCCGCGACATAATAATACTCCGAATCACTTGTGTTTAAGTTTATTCAGCAAACTGTTTAAGCTGTCCTAATGTCTTGTCCACTCGAGACGGCCAACAAAGCTCAGGTATTGTGTCCGGCAAAATAACACAAATTTGAAGTTATCGAAGCCCAGCTAAAGGGAGGGATAGGCCAATAGCCCATTGTTCAACGCCCTTGGAAAGAGGTGATTTTCCCACGAATTGACCGACTGGGACAACGGCTCCTGTAACACGTTTAAACGGTTTTTATTTTGCATTAGACATTATGTAATGAACAAACTGTGTGCGTCGTACAGCTTACACGTACAACCCAACTTCACAGTGGCTATAAGCAAGAGGACCGAAATTGGAAAACGAAAGCACAGAACCACGAAAACATTTTAAATTTGACAAACTTGAAAATACCTATTTTGTACCTCCAAATACAATATATACATCCAAAATGGCCATTATATACGCATGTTTGATCAATTAGTAGCAGATTTCCAAACAAACAATTTGTATAATGTAATAACATTTGCACGGACAATATTGAATGCGATTTAAGATTTATTTATACGGCATAGAAGTATTTAAAAGCAAAGCACACAACGAATAACCATTAAAGTAACGTATATTGGCCTACAAGGGGTTGTGTCGGAGTTTGTAGTTCATTTCAAAATAATAAAGTAACTTAAATGTAATGCATATATGTTGAGAAAATTAATCAAAAATTATCTTGCAATCATCTTTATTTGTAAAAAAAACAAAACAAACAAACAACAATTTTATCAACTTTGAGATGTGTTTCTCGAGCAGATGTTCGTCTTTAACATTGTCACTGATAATTCATTCTTGTTTTGACTTTAGAGTCATCAAAATTTGTTTGTATAAAATTGAAGATGAAAGGATTTGTGTTGAGTATTGTGACACTAATCCTGATCAGAGACCGTCTGACAACCTCAATCATAAAGACTTTCTTAAGAAAACTCTCCACGGATGACAAGAGAACTACTCACTCAATCTGGTTTTGCTGTGGTCTTTTCAGACATATATTTCGAGCCTTGGATATCGCTTGGTAAGCGTGAACACAGGCCGGCACAGCAGGGGGAGTAAATAATGACAGCCCTCGAATTAGATTACCGCCCCTTCGCGGCGTGAGCGCGCGCTGATTCGTTCTCTCGTTGGTCGGCGGGCTGTATAGCTGTCAATCAAAGCTCAGCGGGCCAATCAGGTCAAGCCAAGGTCTCATGTCAATTGTATGTTGACTGTAATATTTAGCGGAGTGAGGGCGTTTAAAGGAGTACAGACACAGCACCTTCACCACACGGCTTACTGTTCATCGCCCTCTAATGACAAGGCAAACCACCAGGAGTCGATGACAAAACTTTATCTACGTCCCCAGTCACCGTACGTCTTAACTCAGGGGAACTCTCCTATCTAAGTTCATTTGGCCGCCTTGTTTTGTGGTGCATACACGCCGACTGAATGGTATACTCTACTTCTGACCTGCCGCCACCAGGTAGCAAGTATCGGGAAGCCGACTTGGAGTCGTTTGACTATTACAAGGTAAAGATGATCAACCCGTTCATGGACACGGCTCATACCCCTCATCTACCCCCGGGCGCTCTCAAGCTGAGTCCGCCTCACCACATGGATTCCAGTGGGACAGGACTACATGTACAAGCTAACCAATTCGGGGGACAAGCGAATGGCTATGCAATGCCTCATTCACATCATATGGGAACATATACGACAGCCCGGGACTTTCTGTTACGTCGAGATCATATGGGACTTGCTGGCCACGATGCTAACCCGGCCCCTCATAACGGTATGTTTATCCCCTCTTCTGCCGGGCTCCATGTCAACCCTCACGGTGAGACTAACCCTGGCCATGTTCTTTTTCCTGGTCTACACGAAGCCGGCCACCACACCCCGGGCCACCATAACGGCCAGGTGAGATTGAGTATCCCGGGGGCGGATATGTACTCCCGGGCTGATCAATTTGGTCAAATCACAAGCCCACGGTCTGAGCACCATTTCGCCCCTCAGCACCATCACCTCAATATGAATCACATGGGGGCTATGACAATGAACGCTCATAACAATATAATGAATATGGGGCCCCACGGGCCCGGGGCCTTTTTCCGGTATATGAGACCCCCGATCAAACAGGAGCACACATGCCTGTGGATTGACCAAGATATGCCTGAACCGAGAAAAACGTGTAACAAGACATTTACAACGATGCACGAGATAGTCACCCACATAACAGTGGAACATGTTGGGGGCCCGGAACAAACAAATCACGCGTGTTACTGGCAAAATTGTTCTAGAGACGGAAGGCCCTTCAAAGCAAAATACAAACTAGTAAACCATATACGAGTTCATACCGGTGAAAAACCTTTCCCTTGCCCGTTTCCAGGCTGCGGTAAAGTTTTTGCTAGATCCGAAAATTTGAAGATCCACAAAAGAACGCATACAGGTGAGATTGTGTTTAACTTTATATATTTAAGTTTTTTTAAAACTCTTCAATTCAAGTTTGATAAGTTTATTTTGCGAATTATTCAGCCTTGAATTTGGCTAAATATTGACCTTAATATCATTTATAATTATCACTATGAAATTTAATATGTTCATCGTCAATGCTGTCAAAATATCTGTACAGAACGACAAGCCACAATTTCCCCTTGAAATATTAATCCGATGTTCGTTTCGAATGTCATTCCGTGTGAGAATTTTTACAATGCATTACAACAATTTCCTTATCAGAATGAGTTAGCTGTTTTATATATGAATTAACTTAGACAAACCTTTAAATTTTTAACAATACATTTTTTTACCTTCTATTTAACTATGTTAATCTATTGTCAGACCGCATGTAAATTAATAAAAAGGCATTATTCAACTGGCAAAAATTATGCATGTTGAATTCTAACAGGACGAACAGTTTGTAATACGAACAACGAACAAGCATGTATATGTTAGGGTAAACTCCATGCAGACTGACAACATATTTTACTAGAAATAAACATACTTGTTTACACACTTACAAGCTACGTTAAGATAAATTTGTTGAACAATGTAAAGCAGTAGGCGCAATGTAACACATACGTACCTCGATATTCAGAAAATTAGCCTATACGCATTATCACATAGACTTGCTGCATAATTTTATAAATATGTTTTGAAAAATATTTTTCTCATAAAGTTACATTTCTAAAACAAATACACATTGAGTAATTTTGAATTTCGAAATGTACTATTAAAATTAAATTAGCTACACTTTTGACAAATATAATATATACTTGGAAATGTACGCACAAAGGAGATGAGCTTTTACAAATGATAACATGGTCGTTTGGAATGCATATGAAGGAGTGTTTACAACAATCATACAAATACTTTCATAATCATTTTGATTTTGTAACAATTGACTATTAAAGTCTTATAAACCAATATCATTTCCATCAATCTATCCTGTATCTAAAGACTTGAAATTACAGCTGTATGTATTTTCGACTTTAACACTTATTTTAGAGCCAAACCTGTCTATGTTGAAATATATACTTAAATTATAGGGCAGGCTGACATATTTATCTCGGTAGTGTTATAAGACTAATTTATATTAATGCTTGTAAAATATTGAATTGATACATTTGTGATATTAGGAGAATTTAGCCGTTTTATTTGCGTATTAAACTGAAATACACCTTGCAGTATCTTCATTAATTTGAGGTGACGGGTTTATTTGTTGATTGTCTTACCATAGTCTACATCTCACTTACTATAACCCTAGTGAATACCACATGTACACGTATCTACTTAAACTGTCATCATTTTAGTTAACCAGTCAGAAATATTTTCAAAGACCTTTAGACTGATCGCTTTCCCATACGCAACAACTTGTGCAGCATACAACTCGACTCTCTCTGAAGTCCGCGCTCTCTTCTGTTAATATTTCTTCAATGCTTTTGTACGGTCTAACTATGGAGTGAATATATTTCCAATTCTGTTTGCCGTTTGATTATCTACGTACAATATTTTTTGTCAGATTTATTTGCTTACTGTCAATTTCAAACGCCGCGCGTGAACAAACCAAGAAATTAGCTAGAGGAGACCCGATCGCTGATGCATTTAGCACGTGTTAAATTGATGCATATCGGTTAGTAAAGACGTTTATAGCGACGTTGAAAAGTCATCACTTTAGGTGCGAGCGACACGGTTCCTCGCTTCCTTCCTAATGATTTCTTAGCACGAAACGGTTAACGGACTAGGCAGATTTTTAACGGACGATTCGCTTCTTTAATGCTTGCTCATTTTCGATAAACCGAAACAAATTGTCGTAGTTTTCCTGTGAACTTTAGATTAAAAATCGCCCCTGAGTCGCCAATGTTATGCTACTGGGATAGTCTGTGGTCTAAAAGAAAAACAGAGTTGTCCCAGATTTTGGAGAACAACTTGACAGCTCGGTGTGAAATGAGTACGTCTTGTAAGAGAGTGGTACTCCATCCCTATAGAGGGGTTGAGAATTTCAAGCGCTTCTTAATTTGAAGTCCCCCATCACCCTATCTCGGCACTTAATCTTAAATGGGTTAAAGTTCCTGTGGCCCCTTAGTTTAATCTTTCGGCTACTGTTTCATTGCTTAACACGCCGTAAAACTTTTAGAAAGGTTTGGACTCGATCCTCGTTCCAAGTTTTACCTACTTTTATCCTAAATAGCGTAGATGTTATTTTACTAGCCCGATGCCCTTGCCCCCACATACACGCCCATTTTCCCGTCACCCTTGGGCCTCTTCCTGAAAACGACAGCTGGGTGTAAGAAATACAAAAGTCTGACCGAACCCTAGAACATTTATTTGTCAATAGATCTATTTATAGAAGCCTTTTCCTAATTGTTAACAATATTAATGCATGGCCTGTCATAATATTACCATCGTGGCATCTTCCATTTACACAAGCTAGAGTTTGCTTGCCTTGAAGACTCCAAAGACAGTACAGCTGATTTATCAAAATTGACTCCAGATTTTGGGCATCTATTTTAATAATTTATTATTAATATAACTAAATAAATACACTGTACCAAAACGAGCGCTATGCCGGAATATTACGTTTATAAATTCAAAGCTATATATTTTTATTGATGAAGTATTTTTTTAAGAGGAAACGGGTTTGATATTTTAGAATAAATTTGACCTCAAATTAATCGTAATTTGAATTTGACCAAATACAAATTTCAAAACTTAACAAGTAACATGATGATATCATTAACATACCAAATTAGTTTTGTTTAACGCGAATTGTACTTTTCTTTTATTTTTTGAGATTAACTATTTGGCTTGCTAAAGTTTGTACAATTGTAATTGAATAATCCAGAGTAACCGAAGAGTGCGTCCAATTCTCTATAAATCTGTTTTAATTTTTTGTTCCACAGTTGCGTATATAAATTCTAAACAAAGGTTAACAGCTTCCCTATCATAAAAGTTGCATATACTTGTTAGTTAGTAGAAGGGGTTCAAATGGCTGTAAAACTTTAAACAGGAGGCGCCATGTTGCTTTTCAATTCGTAGTATTAAATTAACCATCTTCAAATATTATGCAAATCTTATGTCCATACTCCTATAGGGCAATGTCTTAAGAACCATTTATTTGCAAAACTGTCCGAACATTCGCTAACAGTTAGTTGAATTCGTTTAGTAGGTTTGTTGAGTTATACTCGTGCTATGAAATCAGACTATTATTGTTATACAGACATAAGCTTAAAGTCTGGTATAAATTATAACACAAAATGTTTAAGTACAGAATTAAAATTAAATATATTGTCTGTCGTATTAAATTTTATTATAATTTACTGTAAATTTATAATTTATTATTGAGTTCAAGTTTTCCTGAGCTTGCTTTGTTGAATATTAATTTATGTTAGAAATATTATTTGACGAGTGATTAATTTTTTACATAGATGCTTTTCGCAGAATAAGTATCTTACTTGGTCGGGCTTTTCCTTATATCTGCTGTTTTGTGCGATTATTCTTTTTAAGTCTCAGTTTATTGTATTATTTATATATTTATTTATTCATTTAATCGGACATAAGGGTATCAAATAGTCGCTATTTAGTCTATTTTATTGATGGCATACGCTGGTATTCCGACATGTTCGGTAGCTGTGAAGCAGAGCAGGGTGTTTTTCGAGGCGAGAACCGATTGTGGGAGGGGACACTTGACACTTCTCAGGGCAGACTGAGAGACTCTCGAAACCCCTTTGTGGCCCTTGACATGTGTTAGTTTGCGAGCGGCAATAGAATTACCCCTAAACACTAGTAACTATTGACTATCTAGTCAAATGCTTGTCTCTTGAGGTATAACCTTCTAATACCAAGGTTAAGTTATTTCATTCATGCAGGTACTTGTCCGCTGTTGAATTTAATTACATTTGAAGTTAAATTATCCTTAATCTCCTTCAATTATAGCAGTATGTCATTTTCGAATTAAATTAAATCATTAATAATCTTGTTTACTAAGCAATGGACTGCACAAGAGACAGTATTTAATTGAAAATTGTGTGAAATTAAGGTTTAACAGCTTTGTTAGTAATTAATTTAAATTTTAAATTACCAACAATTAAAATTTAGTAATAAATTTGCGAGTTAAATAATTTAAATATGTTTCTATAAAACGATTAATTAACTGCTTATACGTATTTATTGCAATGGACTGTTTTGTTTGGAAAATAGTACAAGGAACAACAACAAAAAGTTAAAAACAAAGAAATAATGAATTTAGTTTAATTTCCAAACACTTTTCCCAAATCAATTTAGTTATAAAAAGTTATTCTATTATTAACTTCAAAAAATTATTTAATTTTGATTTCCTCTACGTAAAACAAATAGATTTAATAATTATATACAATAACTAGGGCGCTGCTTTTTCATTTCGTTGGTTGTTCTTGTTTAGCGCCTATGCCTTTATTCCTTAAGTTAAGCTTATTTACTTATGTATTTTTGTTTTCTGTCTTTCCAGGAGAAAAGCCATTTAAGTGTGAGTTTGAAGGCTGTGACCGTCGATTCGCCAATAGTTCCGACAGGAAGAAGCACTCGCATGTCCACACGAGTGACAAACCCTACAATTGTAAGGTTCGAGGCTGCGACAAGAGTTATACCCACCCCAGTTCACTCCGGAAACACATGAAGGTTCACGGAAAAACCTCTCCGACTCACGATGGATACGACTCGACGGCGAGCAGTCCCATGAGCGAACATATCGACAACGACTCCCCGTTGCCCAACGATGAACTAGATACCAAAATTCCGTCCAGTGAAACCCAATCTAATAGAAGTAGTAGCCCCATTACCAGTTCAATATCTACGTCACAAGCAGCCATGACACCCACCCTACCAAGCTCTCTGTCCCTCGGCCACAGTCACATCCCTGGACTCCACCATTCCCATCTCTCTCACGCCCCTACGAATTTAAGTGAGTGGTACGTTTGTCAGAGTGCAGGTGGAATGCCCACTCCACCTAGCAACGAACATTCTCCCGTAGGTGGACTCAGCCATTTAGGTGTTATAGGACATATCCCCACTCTCCACCCACCACCCGTAGCACAGTTCACGTAACTTGAACAAACCAAAGACTTACTCAATTCAAGCCTGCGCACAGGGCCCGGCAATAACTACAACGCTGCCCACGATTCCGTTGTGGTGCGTACAATACATAGACGTTGAAGAAACTTTCTAGCCAGTTGCCAACGGGCGGTAAATTCGAGGTGCTTCGTTTTAGATTGCAATTGATAAGGCGATCCGAGTTAAGAAACAATGCCAGGGTGGTGTTTTAAGCTGCCAGTCATCATTGTGTACAATAGCCTATCGGTATATGTGATATGATTGAGGAAGGTGGACACAATAATTCGTAGAACACAAAGACCAGAAGCCTCTGTTAATCAGACGAGACCAGAATTATGGGTTGTTTTTAAAATTTACACTCGGGCATCACTGGAGCAGGATTGGTCAATCACGGATTCCAGAAACCAACGAGACCGCCTTTAAGGTTCACCTCAAACCTCCATTCGGATGTGGGACATCTTGTGTCGTTGTCCGAGCAGGGAAGCTTTCCACAATTATGTGAAAGTGATGTGGCGGTCGGATTCTTGTAAGAATTTCAACAACTTGGTCACAACTTCAAAACTCTGGTGCGATTAATAGAAATGTGCGCTAATCGCCAAATTCAGAAAGTCAATGCTGCTACGTTTTCAAAACAGCGGCGAACCTTTGGAAGATTTTCGTGTCTGCAAGATTATTCAGAAATCCATCAGCCCACCATGAATATGTTTCGCAAAGTCCCAGAAACGATTCAGATTAAAGCTATTTAATTGTAAAAATGCTCATTGGCATTTTCCGAAATCCTCGTTGACTGTTTAGATACTCATCGAAGTTGTCATTTGTGCATATGAAAACATTGTATCATTCATTATAAAAATCACTGTAAAATGTATTATGTATTCGTCCCCAATTTATATGTTTTAAATTATTTAATTTTTGTAAAAAAAATTGTCAAATTTATGTTATTTTATACCGCAGCTAGCTGATTTGTTATTGCAACGTAACTTCACATTTATAATCCACACAAAAGTTCGTTTTTCTTCGAAACAGAAGTCACATTTGTGAATCTTAAGCCATAAAATTTCCTCCGTTCATAGATGATACTTATCACATATCCAGTTCTTTAAAACGGCATGGCAAGTCAAATATGACTTTCATTTCGTTTTTAATAAGTTTTGTTCTTGGAAATTGCTAAATTTCTATCCTGAAAACTTGTTTTGTTACAGAGTAGCTGCGGAGTCCGACTTGCTATGTAAAACGGTTATGCCGTCCAGTCGGTAAAAAAAATGGCTTACCTTAGCTTACTTGACCCATTTTGGTACCAATTAAGAGTAGTTGTGTTTATTACAATGAAAAACCAAGTAGTTGTCCTTAATATATGCATTAAAGAAACGTTAGCTTTGCAATTTTATTCTAGTCCAATTGTATTTTTTGTTATTTTTTTTTTATATAATTTTAATAACAATCGTTTTGATCTCATAATTTATTTACGCAATCACAATTTTCGTTGTTTTATGCGGACTTCAACAGATATGCAGTCGTTTATCTTTAGTTTTGTTATATAAGTGCTTGCAAAAATACCAACGAAGAATTGTCAACCAAAATGAGATCATACACGATTGTTATTAAGACGATATTAATATGCCATAATCTATTGGTAAATATATTTTATGTTTGACTTTTTGGTTATCTACCAAATGTCTACGATTCTCATTTAATTATATCATTGTTATATTTCAAAAAACGGTTAGAATATGTACATGATATATCTATATTGAAATAAAATTAATATTGATAAATTGATAGACAAGGCTTCAACTTTTAATTTTTCGTTTGTTTGTGGAGTTTAGTTGCTGCTTTCTTCAGTTACAAAACGCAATTCCAACCGAAGTCTCGCATAATCCTCATAAACTTTATTTGGCACTCTAAATTTGTATTTTATGTATAACTAACTTTCGAGTACCTTTCGCTTTGGGTGGTTGCCTTACCCCGTTGATGACACGCTGTTATGTCAGTTGGGCGCGTTAAGGGAGCTTCATGTTGATCGATCTCTTAATTGATGTCTTTGGGTAATGCGTCTTATGATTGCCCCGCCATATGAGTGAACTAACCTGAAGTACGGCATTAAACCTCAATCGAACAAGTATTAAAAATAACTCCGTTCAAATTAGCACAAGTCACGTTGCCAAAACGTGTAAAAACTTAGAATAACGTTTATTTTGTTAAGTAGATATTGGTTTATTTGTATACACAGCCACAGACCCAAATACAATATCACATGATAATAATTGCTACATGCAAGAAAAAGTAAACAGTTTGAGGAATATATGTAAGAATGTATAAATATATTTTAGACACACTTTGAATATGCATTCTCTTCTTTAGGGCTTAAGTTGAGCAATTAACAAATTCAGAAGCTATCTACATTTTTGAATTGTCTTGCAAATATTTAAAAAAAATATTATATTTACTGTTCGTTTTCATTGAATGGTGTCTGTTATAGTAAAACGTGAGTTGATGTCCAAACGAAATAAATTAATTTGTGTTCTGTTATGAAAACCGTCGCAAGTAATTAATTATGTCCGTTGTTAATAGTAGGGCTGACATTGAAAGAAACTATTCCCTCTGGAGTTAACTAGATTTAGGATGCTAGCATCGCGGTTTCGATTTTACACTTGATGTCTTTTCGCCACTGCCGGATTAATTCTATAATATAAATTGCTCCAATTTTTAATCCTTGGTGCCTAATCTTAAGTCACTTCAGATCGGGTGTTGAATGGGCAGTTTGGCCAGCAAATTAAATGTTATTGTAGCAACAACGGCTTACGACTTAAGAAGCTTGCCATTCTATCTGCACTTAGACCGATCTTCCTCGCTATTGAAGACGCAGATTTGGTGTGGCGAAAATCAGCCTTGTTCGGAAGTGACAAGAACTAATACGGTCTATTGTGGGGGTAATGAGGTGATTCTAACCTCGAGGACCCGTCTGTGTCTATTCGAGTGGGCGGAGACCGCTTAACTTCCGGGGCACATGGACAACGCCTCTGGGTCAAGAAAATGTCTGCAACAATGGTTTATAATGCCAACGATTCTAAATTGACTATTCTGATTTTCTTGCAAATTTGCCACCAAAAAGTCCAATCAGCTATATATATCTTCCCTGATTCTCCCAATAATTTAATAAAATGTGGTTTGTCTATCTCACATTTTATTAAATTATTTTATTCCAAAGCTAGCTCATTTAGGAAAATTAAAATATTGCAACCTTTGAGGTTTGCAAATTTGTAAACCTTGTTTTTTGTTTAAATATATGTCCTTCAATTTCATTCAACTATTTCATGTCGTTTATTTAGTTTTATATAGCTGATTGGATCTTTTTGTTGTTCACGTTTTCGTTATGAGAGTAAAATAACACATCAGAAGTCTTTATTCCGTATTGTTAAAATAATCTGTGATTATTACATCGTTGATATCATAATCGGAAGGTTTTATCTTGATATCTAAAAACAATGGAATATAAGCAATTAACAGGATTTATTTTCAGTATTTTTTAATCACACAACGCACACAATTGTATGGAAGGTCAACCTCCAAAAATTAAATTTTATAGCACTTTAGAAATAATTTTCAAAAGCTATTCGCAAACATTTTTACATGACAAAATGTGTTTGACAAAATAATTAGAAAACTACGATACGGTTATCTTCTATGAAAGCTCATAACTTATTTTTGTTTGGGGTTTAACGCCGTATTAAGGTTATTTCACTCAGCTGACGGCGTGCCAGACCAATGGATGAAGGAAACCACTCACGACGCCACTGGTAACAACGTAAAAAAACAAAGACGAAACACGACTTTCACAAGACGTAATACAAAAACACCACAAACAGACCGGTTTCGTGTTGTCCCTTACCTCCGAGAGCATTATAGCATTTACTGATAAATGTCCTGTAGTATCAAATAACATGTATGTGGTTCAGAAAAGAAATGTTTTTGGAAAACTTAAACGGTTACCCTGCCATGGTAATAGGAGGGTGTTCGTTGGTGTGGTCTTTGTGCTTTGTATTTACGGCTGGTGAGGAAGTTGGTGGGTTCGATTCCCGTAGGCCCTATGCTAATGGCAGTTAGTTTGGAGAGTTGCAATGCTGTCTTTACTTAGCATCGGAAGAAGCTTAACTCTCCAACTTTTTCAAAACACTTCAGACTTTATGGTTGTGCTAATGTCAATTATTGTTGGAAGACACCGCCTTCATATAAGTGGAAAAACATTTGAACACGGCGTATAACACTAACCAGTCAATTGAATTCCGTACAGTCCAAAATAATTCCAATCGGCATAGATCGATAAGCTTAACAGATAAGACATCATCCTTTGTCCAAAGTATCTGGTTAAGCTCATACAACTTACACAGTACGTTGACACAAGTTTGTGGGGAATACCTTTGGGCGACAATAAGAACCGGATCAAACTATATGTTGACAAAATTACGAATTTTTCGCCAATTGTAGATCAACAATTTATCATTTCATTTCAGATAGAGTCTTAGATAACTAATCATTATAAGTAAATAAACCCTGAAATTGTGTTAAATTTTGGGCATTTAAAAAATTAATATATAAAAATATTAGGCTTGAAGTTATTTTACATTTTAAAGGTTTATTTGGTTTGAAAATGTAACATTTTTTAACTATATATTTATCGATTTTTTATATACATTATATGCCTAAATACACACGCACGTAAATTAGACCACAACATGTATTCTTTGTATATCCAGATGTAGTCTTCTGGGCTTATCTTTTGAACTAAAACTTGGTATACCCAATTATAACCTTCTTAATAGACAAATTTAGTCGGGGTTGAATACAATGTACAAATCGGGTTCCCCTCTTCGTGTCGCCCTAACTCCCCCCTATTTGCCCGCACTAGCGCCCATGTTGAATGACAACCTCGCTCCATATCTTTACAATTATCACAAACCTAGCCGACCGCTTGACAGCTTGTTTGGATGAATGGTCATGGCTTATATAATTCAACTCGGCTAGCGTAAATATATATATATTTTTTTTATAAATCTAGAGGAAGAAATATATACGTCTTTCTGGAAAGACTAGACAACTCAAGGTAACTTTTGTCCCAGAGGATCTGCATTTTAAATTCGAAATTAAATTATTCTTCGATACCTCGACTCCAACGTATTGACGGTCCATTTAATTTGACATCCACGCTATGCGTAGTAATATACCTGACGTCATTGTCAAGGAGCTAGTTTCGCATTATATTGGGAGGACAAGAAAATTTGAATTCATTGCATGATAAGGTAAGATAAAATGCAAATTTGTTGTTGTTTATCTCCACTTCTTGCCTTCAGATTGCATCGCAACTACTTAATTATTTTGTCTGTTAAATTTTGAATAATTTGGCGTCAGTTGTGTGACGCTTCTCCTCCGAGTCCTCTTTTCGGGAAAACAGTACAACAACAACAACGACAACAACAACAACAACGAAAATGTATCCTTAATACAAGCGAGTAATTTACGAAACACGAACGTTACCGATTGGGAGGACCTGTCGACGCGTTAAACACGACAAACACTTAAAATGTATTCATAACCTTCCCTGTATTTAGTTAAGCACACTTCTTAGAACTATAACCAGATTCACTCGGATGTCCTTGAATTTAGTGCGCACATCATCTCGGACGTCAAACAATCGTCGTCATAATGATATGCATTATTTTCAAACCAACTGAAAGCATAGGCCGCGTTGTGCAGAACAATTTAATATTGGGTTCAGCACTTACTATGCTCCTAAACGAAATGTACGTTTGTTAAAGCCATATAAAATCAGCTAGTTTTATTTAAATGTGGGGAATAGTGTGCTTATGCTGGTAAATAGACTTTCGGTAAAAAAAAGTTTTGTGCATTACGATTTTTAGGCATATTCATACATCTGTCATGGCCGAGCGTTTTGATGATATCACATCAACGAGAATCTGGTTCCTTCATAACGTTAACTGATAATTGTTTTAATAATAACATGCCTATGTCATAATAATTTTACGCATTGAAATTAAATGAGTATTTTTATTGTTACTAATTAGTTTATTTTCTTATATAATCCATGAAATGCATCACATGCCTTTGCCATACTGATATCACGCACTGAAATTAAATTATTATTTTTATTGTTAATAATTGGTTTATTTCCTTATATAATCCATAAAATGATTTTGCACGACCTATATATTGACCCACGTTTGTACCAAACAAATTATTTGTCTCGAAAATTTCATTAAATTAATTTCTTCTAATTCAAAGATAAATCTGTAATAACCGTGTATACTAGTTTATATCATCCATTATTTTACCCTATATTGACCGCTCATAGATATATGCCTTCTCTTTGCGAATTATTAAAACGCACAGTTGTTTTGTTTTCTGTATTTAATTTTAACCTGCGCAAGTCGATGCTTGGAAAGCTTGGGATTAACCGGCGATGTTTTCAAACTCATGGTGCGCTAGGGTGCATTATGTGCAATAACAACAACCAGTTTAACAGTATTTTGGTTATTTTGGGATGACACTTTATTAGTTTGAACAGATTCTAGTTCAGGGTGGCTGAGAGGTCTAAGTGGCCGGCATTTACTGCTGGCGATACGGTGCCTTACTCTGAGGGTCATGGGTTCGATTCCCGGACGGTTTTTAATCTGCAACATTTTCTGAGCTAGAATCTGTTCAAACTAAGAAAGTGTTATCCCAAAATAACGAAAATACTGTTAATTTTCACTTATTACAACCAGTTTGTAAAAACAAATAGACGTAAGGAACACATTTTGATTGATTTCTCGTAACTATTAACGCCCGCTACTTTGCAACTCCTGGGCCTATAGCTGCTCGAAAGAAAAGGTTTAGGCGTTATAGCCAGATTAAATTGTTAATACCAGATTAGAGATATACCGGCAACATGGTGTAACGTCATCTAATAGCTGATTAAATTTAATAGCGCTTCAAACAACTGGTCCCTATTATTTTTCCCAGAGGCAGAGAAACTTCATTTCTGTTTATCCAATCCTGAAGATATTCGTTAAATAAAACTAAACGTTTAGCCAAAAAGAATTCCTTATCTTGCTTCGTAGTTGCTACTATACTTTATTATATAGGTTAAGATAATCCCAGATGTTAATTGTTGGTGAAGACACGCCACTGAACGCATCAGGTCGATTTAATATAGCAATCTGTCTGGCATAGTTCTGGGGAACTAATTTAAAGGCTCAAAGATGTGTTAAATATCACCCAGCAGTATATATATAATTACCCTGAACGAAATAACTGCATGGCGACAGCACGTGGCAAGCTTGGTTTCTATTATAACACTCATATATAGCATTATAGCCTCCTCGAAAGAAGACCATTCATAAGTGGACCTGTGTGTTTGCAGTTGATAAAGCAGAAATAAAAATCAGCCAGAATTTGAAAAAAATCGTTTAGCAAAAAAGCCACAAAAAGAGATGAAATTCACACATGTATCAGTATCAAGCATGACATAACTATTAATCAGAGTTTCTTTATAATAGCCGGATTTCATAACCGTTCGGCCGAGCGATATGAAACCAGATAAAGATACGAGTATATATTACCATATTTTTTTTATTATCGACATTTCTGCTTTGAACCATGAAACCGTGAGACATTATGGGAAAATTACAGTTCTGTGAAACATTTCAGGAGCTTACAAAAAATGTGGTAATTCTTTCGTTCGTTCTCAAGTTCTGTATTTATATCAATCAATCAATCAATCAATCAATCAATCAATCAATCAATCAATCAATCAATCAATCAATCAATCAATCAACCAA
>JAQQZZ010045347.1:0-10260 GCA_030265115.1 Mopalia vespertina | reverse complement strand
TGAGCAATACCCCCCCCCCCCCCACCCCCTTTCCCTTTGATTAACAGAAGAAAAAAATGGCAAATTAATAGATGTTTAAAAGCGGTAATAAAATTTGCCTTTGTGAAACAAGTCTCAGCGACCGTGCCAAATAGATACAAATGTACGTGTATAACTGATGAGTACACCCAGGCTGCACTCAAAAGGTGTTTGCATTCAGACCAATATGAGGTGTTGTCATTTAGGTCTTTGTCTATAGGGCCTATTGAAATATCAATATAGTTGCCCATTATAAAAATATAAAGTGGCGCCGTAAGATACTTAAGTATTGTGAAAATAATAAAGAATTTGGGTAACTTAGTCACATAAAAACCTCAAACGAATTGTGAAAGAATCCAGGATTGTCTTTCGTTCAGATCAGTCACACGTCTTAGGGAGAGGACATATTTGAACACTGAAGCCCAACCTTTCTTTTCACAGTCCGGAACGCTACCTTTGTCCTACGGCGACATCGTGGCAATTACAGGCGACAAATTGACAAAACATAGGCTGTGCGAGTTTCACGGCCGACTGCTCACTAATACAGGACTGGAGATAAGCAGAAGGATCTATGACGAGATATCGACGACCCTCTTCAATGTATACCAAAGAAAGTGCTCTTCATGAGTAATGCTCTTCAGCTTTCTTTTTCACATCATTCAAACTCAATGAAAGAAAGAGAAGTGATAGCAGACGACAGTTCACGCGCTTCAAGCAGAAGTCCGTCTGGTGCGATAGTATTTTCTAGTGAGTCACACAAAGAAAAGAATGGAGGCGACTAGTGTTATATCGAAGTATCACTTGACTTTTCCTTAACAGACGATCGTAAAGAACAAATGCTTCAATTGATCTCTGGAATTTGACAAGTTTTGAAGAACTTAGCACTTATGGTACGGTTTAAATATCCATGACCACAATTAACGGCCATGTATATACCGATATAAGTTACACACACACATTTATGATTTCCACATGCAGACCGCGGATTATTTATAGTGACTGGTTTGTAGCAGACATAAAGGCGTATCAATCGGAGACCCATCGCCATTGTACGAATTTAAAGTTTGCTTTTTGACAACAACAACAAAAACACTAAACGAATAAGTAATATAATAATTATACTTAATGTGGAACAACATATAATTAAGGATATAAATATGCCATTGATAAGGGCCATGTATGAATCTGAAGGGTAAAGATAGACCATGTTTATTGTTGTCGTATGAAATACCTCTATATTCATTGACTAAAATAGATCATCTTCCATAGATTGCAGTGTTTTTTCCTTGTTGTGTTCTGGCCATCGATGACGAAACTTATCCTTTTTTCATCCGACGGAAATGTTTTTCCTCTTTCTCTGGGTTTGATTAAGTTTTAACGAAGGCGACCAAGATATGTCTCTATACCTTTTATGTGAAGATTATAAAAATAATTCGTCCGTATTAACCACAAATAGCTATACCATGCAGAATACATACAAAAAAGTGATCATTATGCACATTTAAAATATATATATATATTTTGCACCACCCCATACAAACATTTTATGAATACTTCGGACAAACAGCGATACTCGTAGACTTGAAACCGGATAGAGAGGCTTACATTGTTACTATAGCTATTAAAAGGCGTCAGTGTAATTACTAAACAGGATGGAAGGATAATGAAGTTACGAAACTACGGCTGGAGTGGATCTGTCGATGAGACGATACACATTTTATCAGTCCACTTTGATGCTGATGTAATATAGAACACTTTAAGATCCCCCGGATCACCTTTTAATTACAGTATCTGCCTTAGCCGAGGTCTGGACAAATTTTGCCTAATTGGAAAGCGCGTACAGTCACAACAGACGTTAAGTAGGCTTTTCTAGCAAAGATTTTCTCATCTTGTAGCTCGGCTAAACGACAGAGCTTGGGAAAACTTTCTAAACACGAGCTATCTGGTTACTACACCTCTTCACTACGGGAAGTGATCTGTTTCTCGTAAGCTAATTTACTCGGTAAATTATCACGCAGTATATACATTGTACTGAATAGAGCAGACTCGCCAAGTGGTACAACCGCTAAAAACCTGTACATTTACTTACCAATTCACATAAACCGTATAGTAATTACTTTAGGATATACATTAGTAATAGTGTTGGGTATTATATATACAACATGTGCTATAAAACGATGTATTTGCAACTCCATTAATGTTTGATGGAATGATTTGATGAAAATATTTCACATTATAGGACATCGTTATATATTACAACCATCTTTTTTGGGCTAATAGTGATAAGAAATTATTTGAAGTAGAAAATGGACACGGCGAAACGTTCAACCGAAGTAGCGTGTGACACCACTTTCGCCTTTTCATCATGGACAATCTGCGCAAAAAGTGTAATTGATAATTAGCTTGTGTCCGAGTAAATACATATATATTCTCAAACGCCTCCTTATAATCCTGTCAAACATGTTTAAAAGCATTTATTTTGACAAAGCGATTATGGTTCTAACATGTTCATCATTTTACTATGGGAATCATTAAAGGATGCAGCAAGATTGAAATTAACCTACAAAATATCGTCAGCGCCACAAGAAAACAGTGGTACATCCATTAGATTTTAAAGGGTAGCAAATTTTAGAGTTTTTCTTGCTCGCATAAAGAAATGAAATTCTACTTTCTTCGACAGATGGACATGTTTTGAAAGTGTTGAAGTATCAAACAATTTATCTCTACTCGAGTTCATGGCGTGTTTTGGCCTCTGTTAAAGACATACCAAGAACTAACAATTCCTGTTTGTTGGAAGCCATCCACTTCAATTAGGAGAATAGGGATTTAACAAGCTGCAGACTGCTCTCTTTAGAAACGCTGACAAAATGGAGACTGGAGATTTTAAAACTGTTTTAACCACTTCACTGCTTTCACCACTCTATTATTAAATGCATATGGGTAGATCTTTTAAAGTCTGGGTGACAATAGCTAAATCAATCAGGTTAAAATGAAAATTAAGTAGAAACAAAAACGGAGCCAGAACCGCGCATTAACGTACACCACAAAATGATTTTAAATAGCTCTGACACTGTGTTTTTAACTGTTACACTGTGAAACTAAGTTTAATTCTCGTGAAAATAAAATACAATATAACATTCGTTCACTTAATACATGCAAAATATGCTTGAAGGAAAGGAGATGTTTTAAAAATGCAGTTGTCCATCTTTTAGTATACGTTTCTGTTAATAATGTACATGTACCAGGGAATAATAACCCAAATAAAAACAGTAGGATTTATTAATATTCATTTACATAACTTTAAGCTTCATTAAAGAGTTTATTGTTTGCACATGTTGCGGCGTGAATATGTTTTCACGTTTCAATAATATAGTTGAGTAATTGTTTGCACGAAATATGTATACAGTACAGCGTCATCTAAGTAATGTGTGGTTCACACAAACTTGCTAATTGTTTAAATTATTTCTAAATTTAAAGTCCTTAAAATTCGCGCATCATTTCTTCTAAGCTGACACTTTCACATGAACGTAAATCTGAAATCGGCATGGGGTTGGAATTTGTAGATTATTTCGACGACAATGTGCTGAGACAAAACAACTTTCCCACCACCAAGCATCTCTCTGTTTCTCAATCATGGCGTCACAATTCTTAGATTCCCTGAAAGAGAGGAACAGAAAGGACAGTCAGACGATCGGATAAGGAGACACGATATATCACATAGACTTAACTACAGGAGACAGTCTATGTTTTATTGAGTGCTGCCGGTCTTGTTCTGCGGTTAGGTATTTTGGTCAAACCGATAAGTGGTCTGGTAATGACTGGACGCTGTTGAATGATCTTCTCGTGGACACGCCTGCTGCTGGACGCAGACAGGGTGTCTCGCCATTATATTACACTGAAGACTCAGAACACGTGCATCAGTCATCAACTAGTGATAAAAACGCTGTTAATTAATTAATAAGCTCATCAACAGAGGAAACCTGTCAAATCGTCACTTGACACTTTGGATTTTATTAAAGAGTTTATTCATACTTGCCTTTAAACAACTAGAATCTGACTTAATCTGATAATTTGATTCAGTCTGTGAACGAACATGGTTGGGATTAACAGCTTTAGTCAGCTGTCCGCACAAATCTGTACTTCTTGTTTACAACTATTTACCTTTACTGAAAGCATCCATTATTTACATGACAATTATTATGCTAATACAATTTCCAGTGCAGCTTTTCAAATTGAAGAAATTTGTTTTGTTATACTGACTTAAATTATTTATTTATTATTTTTAACATTTAACATATATAATTATGTACCAAGGTCGACTGACGTCTAAATTTTGTTCAGTGAATAGTATTAGGTTCGAAATTGCATTTAATTATTCTGATTTTCAACATCAGCATTATATAAAACAGTAAGCTTAAAGACGTTATAAAATTTAGTTTTTTCAATTTCAGTTAAGATTCCTTTAGCCTTTTCTAAAATCTTGATCGTTTCTTGTTTTATTTTTGTCGAAGAATTTGTTATATGTGTCGTTTAGCATTCAATACTTATTTTCTGTTTATTTTGTCTAATTATAAGGTCGATTTTATTCTCAAAACAAGAGCAGTGATGAACGATTAAGCAAATCTCTGTTGAGCAACCCTTTTTATGACAGAGGAAAGTCTCTTGAGACAGAATCTGATAACAGCAATTATACGGATACTTTTAACATATATTTGTGATCTAGGTTTTAAGTAAGACAATGTGGAACACTTAGCACTGATTTTCAAATTTAAAAAGTCGAATACAAAAAATATACATGTTTAAAAATGGGTTAATGAGACCTGAGTTAGAATCGCGGTGGAGGCAAGCTAACTTTCCTTTCTCTACATTAAAAATACAAACCTGGATAATAGGCGAAGTGAAATAATGCCCAATGCTGCAGTTTATTTAAAAATGAAGTCCAAACCATAAAACTAAAAAGAACAAAATGGAACACTGTTTTATCCTGGCCGTCTTTTAAAGAGTAAGAAGGTTTAGTTCACTGGATTAGTGTCGTAATATGTATATATAGACAATAATCACACTGTCAAAGTGCTGTCGATTAGTTAAAACGACTAGTTCTAGATAAACTCCCATGAAAAGAAACGTTTCTGAATAAATCTTGATCTAGACCGTTTGAGAAATTCTTTAATGTTTTGTTTGCAACTCCGACGTTTGTTTAAAATTACAGATTATATATTAATAGAAGCACAACACTGCCAACAGAATATCCATTAGTGCTGTTGTTTTTATACACAACTAGTGTCACTGCACATGTGATAATAGGGACTCATTGGAGCTCAATTCGACCTAAGTCTTGCACTACTTGTGGATGTCATTTTAGACGATTGAAGGACGTGATAGATTCTGTATTTTTTTTTTTTTTTTATTATTTGTATTCCTGATTTCGATACTGACATGTGGTATCTATAAATCGAGTTGCTAAACGATCGGTCTTAGAGCATCCATTAGATCTAATTACACCCTGTCTATCAGACGAAGGAGATAAGCTTATTAGATCAAGCTGTGTTGTAGCTGACCAGCCTGGGAACGTGATAATGTTGTCAAATTGGTACTAAAGGGAATAATGAATCCAATTAACATTGGACCCAATAATGTACACTATTGTGTCGTATGCTGTTTTGATAAAATATTTGTTCAGTTTTTTTCTTTGGTTTACACTGGTAAAACAAAACGCTAAACCTGAAGTGATTAATATAATATACAAGCAGTTTAACCCCAAAACATTCATGATAACTTCGTTTTGTTAGCCTTTATCAAGATGTGATGAAATATTTAATGCCCAAACGTTGAGTCGAATTGTGTGCAATTGTAGAAAACATATGTACATACTTGCGATTTATTTCTCAATCGGATTTTTTTTTATCTCTGTAACATAGAACTAAAATACGTTCATACATTGACCACTATGGCCCAGAGCAAGACATATAAGATTATGGGAACGTTTTTCATAGACCGAGTTGACTATGGAGCTTTGTATTTAAAATATTTAGTCGGATTTCATTATTGTGTTCATCAGAAGAAAAAATAATACTGAGTAGCAAACCATAAATACTTTGTTAAATTTTTTGTTTTTTGTTTGTTTATAGTTTGTGTTATAGTTGTCCGTCTGAGAAATCCTCTGCTAGCTATATACATCTGACTTGTTGTGGTGAGATGACATGGCACCTCATAAAACATTCAAATACCGATAGATTAATTTGTATGTTTTGGAATGCCTGTCAATTCGATAACTTACTGAGAGAAATAGAAGCATAAAAGATCATTTCGGTTTTAATTTGACTGCAGTATTCAACAGAATGTCTGATCGAATTTGACATGTTGAGGGGATGGAACTACTGGTTTTAGAAAATGTACGAGTTCTCGGGTTAACCTTGACAGGTTTCGCGGGACGTCCAGGGTAGGGAGGTCTGGAACTGGTTAGGTCTTGCTAAATTAGAAACAAAATATCTAGATTGAAAGTGGAAATTTCTCGTCAAACTATGAAAAGATGAAAGCGGCTCTTAAACGAGAGTTAAGATTTTATCAAATATTTTACACCACTTTCGGCAATCTCTCTTTTCTGTTCGAATCCAATTTCCAAGGGACTAAAAGCAAATTTGACCTTTAATTTATTTTATCACATTTCCAAGTCACCCACACGCTATAAAATTACCCTCCTTTTAAGAAGTCGACAACTCCGGAAGTTCTAATTTTAATATATCCCACAGGGCTGTTAATACAACGAGTAATGAATTATTTAAAAATACAAGTAAATATAGAACAGCGAACTTGTGGCATACTTTTGTTTTGTTATTTTATTTTTTTAAATGAAGTTTCCAAATAATAAATGATATACAAAATAATTAAATCATTCCTTTTAAAATGAAGCAGTGCTTTAAACCATTGAACTTTTGTTATATCCGATCTTTGATAGAAAAATGAATAGAACAGTCATAGATTATGAAAAAAAATCGTTGAGTTCCACTGATCAATTTTAGATAATACAGAAATAGTGTATAACCCCGAAAAAAGTCAAACTCATATTTACCTCGGCACTTTATGCTTATTATTCATCTAGATATACATAGTTATTGTTTTATGTTTTCTGTATGGTTCCCGACTGTTAATTGCTTTGTCCAAACATTTCTCCATATCTCTTATATGTACCTCACCCATTATGTCCATGCTTCACACATACCGTGTGAGTTGTGGTTATACAAATTGTGTAACCGACTTGTACTGTAGTAAAGAAAACCTGTCACCAATTCATTAGCTCCTGATGATGTCAAAATAAAGTGCCGAAATATAGAGACAAAAATGAGTTTGACTTTTTTGGGGGACTGATTTTTCGTAAAATTCTAGATAATCCTGTGTCAAATGGAACCAGTTTTTTTCAGCCATTTAATATTATTTTACAGCTCGTTGGCCGCAACGTGATTCTGAAAGGACTTCCTGTCCAAGCATCCATATGTCAACAGCACTTATTAAAATTTATCTGCAAGTATATATAGCCTTTGGCTTGCATTAAAAATGGGACCTTACGTTATTATTCCATGGAATATAAGAATCAGAAGTAGGCCTGATCTTTATCTTCATTTGAAACAAGTTTTATTATTTAAGGTGTCTGAAGAATATTTGTTGACCATACATTTTCATTACGAGATGAAATTTGCGATTTATTTATTTGCAAAAAAAAATAAAAGGCCTTGATTTCGATCGTATATAAAACTCTTATCAAGATGAATAAAATTAACTTTACTAATAAAACACTTTCGGGAAATTCGGGTGATGCGTTTTGATATAGAATTACACGTTTATGATTCTTTATTTCCTAAAGGTGCAGTTGATACGTTGCTGATTATGACCGCTAGGTGGCGATAACGCCCCGCACTGTAACATCACTCTGGGTGTATATCAGTGTCTTACACTTCACGCTTCCGGAATGATGTAGGGCAAAAGTAATGGTTATGACATCTAATACAAAAGAATATGGTTATTTTAATCAGATTCTTTGAGCTCAACGTTTGATGTTTCCTTCGTTGACACACAGAGCGAAGGACTACCAGGGGTCCGTCAGAGAAATTGGACAAGTACCTATTCATCTTGATTAAACAGCCTAACTCCCTCCGAAGCAGGCTAGTGGGTCTCCCGTCATCAAATTAGAAAAATGGTGTAGAATTCACTAGCAGAAAACACTCATTTTTTTCGTCTGATATGCGATATGGCAAAGCTAATCACCATAACCTCATTCATGTATGTATTTTCTCAGCATCATTTTTCGTTAACGGGATTGGTTGTGTCGTGCCTGGCTCTTATTAGATGGAGGGACGTGATGAGACTATCATTAAACTTTGACAAACACACGCCAAAACTTATTTGTAAATTACACCCTGAAGATTTCCATGGCGCGGAAGATCGCAGAAAAATTACACCAGTAGCTTTTTTGATATGTCGCTATGAAATTGAAATTAAAAATAGATGCGATCTCAAGGCAGACTTTTTACGCCTAAACATACCGCTTGGGTCGAGGAACAATTACTAAGAAGAAAATTGATGGAGAAAATATGAATGTGTCAAAGAGACTGTGAAAAATTTATCAGGCATGTCTGATTAGACGTTAGGAAGATATCAACACTCGTACATTGCACAGCTTGATTCTATTCGGGTTTCCATCATAAGCACAGAAAGATAAATTAAAGATAAATGAGAATCACTCTTTATTGACCTTTTGTCCGTCTCGGAATCCTTGATGTCAATTATTGATAGAATTTTGTTTAGCTAAATAACGACCGTTAACGTCGACAAAATGATGTTGCACTTATCACATCAAAAACATAATTTTCTAAAGGTTCCGATACTGATCCTTTGATTTTATTAGCTTTACTTTTTATTTGTTGTAGCTAATTCAATATAAATTCACACAAAACCGGATAAAAACATGCGTGTGTTTATTTTTTTGTGCAACAGCCTTTCAACATACAATGACTTTAATGCATCTGGTCACCAACGTGGGTAAATTTGCTTTGAATATGGGCAGAAGTTACCCAGAATAAAAGTTAAACGCAAACAGCCTTGTAAATTCGAAATGGTTCACATTTCTTTACAATGTCTCCGAAAATATTGTGAAAGACTTTTGGTCATCTTGAATCCCCCCTGGGACGGATCATGCCACGCCTCTATCATGAAGTCGCCTGCCTGTCCGTCTATGGAACCAGACGTACATGGCCTAAAACCTCTGACCCTAGACATTACTATCGCCAATTAGATTAACTCTTATCTTTAAAGCAATTAGCACTTTGTCCTAATTACTTAACCGCCATCGAGTGAAGATAAAACAAAACTTTAAAAGTTCTAAACAAAAACCTGCTAACCTGTCGACACAGTATCGGTATTTTAAAACGTACATCATGCAGAGAGTCTTTACGAGACGATTAATTGTATGATGTGGGGTGATATAGGTTGATAGGTTCTTAGTTTGGTTCGAAATGCAAACTGTTGAATCTTCTTGAAACCCGTTATCCATTCCCTAGACATTTGAGTTTATACATTTTTTCTTTTGTTATGGAGACTGGCACAAATTATTTAATATCTATTGATGTTCGGATGTGTACAGTAAAATATAAAGGGCGTATAGTTAATTTAAAGATCAGTTTGTACTAAAACCATAAAATGGAACTGAACACGATGTATATTGAATGTCCCATCCAATTATTTATGATTAATTTGTGAAACACAATGTTATTTGTGCAGGCTTTATGTGGACGGACCAGGTAAGCCTAGTACCTATTTCCCTTTTTAAAGAGTTTGCCAAGAATTGTGCAGAACTGATTTTGGACAAAATAAACAATAGCCCACAATCAGCTTTGCATCAACAAATTCCGATCGCTACTATTTTTGGTAGTGGTAAGGTTTTACATAGTTAACCAATGTCACAACTCCGGGAAACGACACTTTAAGCATGTTACGTTTCTATATTTCGGTTTATTAAACCATCATCAGGAATGGCGAGACAGTCAAATAGTTGTTATATATAGTACATGTGAACCATAACAGTATGGATTCTTTCAGAGTATTTACATGACATATTATCTGTAAAGTAAACTTAAAACAAAGAAAGGGATTTGTTGGCTTTTTATCCATCTTTTAGCTGAGGTTTGAGCCTTTTTTATATAGCCAGGGCTTCTATCAATAGGAGTTCTGATCAGTATTTAATAATTTACT
>JAQQZZ010045336.1:0-10260 GCA_030265115.1 Mopalia vespertina | reverse complement strand
ATCCTAGGTTTTACGGTCCCAAAATTAACCCAACAGCCAATCAGATTGCAGATACAAACTAAATTGGATTAGAATTGCGATTTAATCTGATGTAAGCGGCTAATCGTCTTTCGAGCAACTGGTCCCAGCAGGGCAATTTGTTCCATGTATGTTTTTTTTTAAACCAATGTGCATTATGATTAGGTCTACACGAAATAAAATCGCTGGTTGGTGTTTGATATTGAACTATGTTTTCTCGTACGTTTTTCTGTGGTGTGTAATTTTATAGACTATAAATTATAGATATATATCGTTGTCTCAGGTCGGACTGCGTATCAATCCCATTGAGACAACTCCAGCTTATACATCGTCATGTATCATAATCTTCTATTTCGTCTCCTTTTCTTCAGCCAATCGCAATGGAGGTGCTATAAATATACATGGATCGAGCTGTTTCATTCGGTGTATGTTAACCATCTGCAAGTTTAAAGAATATCTTAGTCCAACTGTTTGGTTCAATACTTGTCACCAAAAAATAACTTTCCGATCATACCAGATTGTTATAATAAACGATCATACCAGATTGTTGTAGTAGACGATGAAATACGTCAGTGTTCATTTCCGATCATACCAGATTGTTGTAGTAGACGATGAAATACGTCCGTATTCATTTTCGATTATACCAGATTGTTGTAGTAGACGATGACATACGCCTACAGAGAGATATTTAATTTATTAACAGCGATGGTATTATCATTGCCATTCAAATTGTTTCCAAAGACATTATGATGAATTTGTGATATTCACGCAGCTATTTTGTCTAGTCTTAATGCCGTACTCAACGCTATTTCGCTCCATAATTCAGCCATAAATTAAATTAATTGCTTTCCGTTAATTCCAAGATACGATTCTGTATAAAATATATTTCTGTGTTAGTCATTCTTGTCCATCTGCTTTTCTTTGAACATATTTCATCACTGCATACAATCTCACGTGGTTAAATGCAATCTTCTATTAACGCCCTTTCTGTTAACCGACCATGCATATCAACATTTGATTATTATATCCATGGAAACTCAGACAAATTGATTCCCAAATGACTACTTTTATCACGGTTGTCTTCGCCAATGACCGGTTGTGTTCGCCAATGACCGGCATGGTTGAAAGGTAATGTTTCCAAAATCTCAACAGTGAATTTGTGATCGTCGAATAGCTTTTTTTCTGGTGTCAATGTCATTCGCACATAAACATATTAATCGCTTTCTATTCATTCCGGCATATAAATGATCATCTATAACTAAGTTTTCTGTATTTGACGCTCTAGCGCAACTTGTTGTCATTTAATATAACTCAACATCGCATAAAATGTACGGTGGTTAAACTCGCTCTGCATATAACCCTTTGTTTCAACCAGGGGGCGTATTCGTTCCGAAATGACTTATTATATGACGGCTACACCGTTAATGAGCCCAGGTTTAGAATAAGGCCATTGGTTTAAAATTACTGTGTCGCACTTGATCAAAAACAATTATTGTTTTAATTGGACTACGACATATTTACAATTAACGGTGTCTGGACGATGTCATTTTACAAAATGGGGACGAAGGAGGGAGGGCAGCGATTGGTTCCATGGTTGTCCGATGTGTGGTAATATTAAAGGACTTGCAAAACTTTTCTAGTCTGACTTATCATTGGAAGTACATAGAACATGATATTCCCATGAAAGATCCGAAGTTATTATAAACATGTGCGTCTATGTTCGCTGTACGATGTAGCTAAGCATATTTCTTACGAGACGAGATATGTCGGTCTGGGACTGGTACTTATCCCAATGAATATGTGTCTGATGTGAATACGACACAAACTCCTTGTATGAATTTTCGTCTGATAAATGATAAATCGTATTTATTACTTTTCATTATAATTCCGACAGGTACCTTTACGGAATATTTATGTCTTTGACATTCTACATGTATTACATAAGTCTTTCTTTGAACAGAATTCCAGGTCGCATAAATGCTACGGTGGTTGCATGCGATCTTACATGAGCGCCATGTTGCCAAATGACCAGGCACTTTAACCCTTTATTATTCTATATAACCATAAAAACGAATATTCTCCAAACGGAATAATAATACCACGACTTACTCGGTCAATGAGCCGGGAAAGTTCAATTATGGGTTGACTCTATGCAATTTTAGATAAAGATGATCCAAATTTCTACCTAGATGTTACACAAGTTATAGACCTGCAGGAGTCTGGATATTATAACTAAGATATTATTTTAATTAAGGGTGTTTTGAAAATGTCATTAAATACCACTAAATTAGTATGTATGCCTATTTGTTGTGTATATAACTATATGAATCCCCAGTGATATTTTAGTTTTCGAACTTATTGTGAGACGTTTACTTGGCTTCAGAGAAACGCATAAAATGAGAGACAAACTTAACATCATATGCCTAAAACAATAGGAACATTTAGAATGTCATCACGTGCTCACGGAATTTTGGTCGTAAATAACTTAATTCGTATCAGAAAACCCGTTTTTCATTTGATTTGCGGTTTATTTTTGATTGTTTTACAGACGTGTCGTGTGAGTAAAATCATTAAAATGTTAACGATGTAGAGTTTTCGAAGCATTGAACTAGGAGATAATATGGGACCTTAATGCAACGTTTTGATTTCGTCATAGCTGCCCCCTCATTTATTGGCGTTCTTGACCTGTTCTTTTGTTTATTATCGGCAGTTTGAATACATAGAGACAGTTAATTATTTGGCAAGATATTATGTCATTTCGACGTCGAATTTGGAATTTTGTACAGATACTGAGTGCCATGTCTCTATTCTATCTTCAAGGTTAAATTTAATATCAGATTTTACATGAATTGCAAAGCCATTGTATATGTTGACGAAGGATTCCAAAATGCTTAATCGCTGAAAAAGGACAACAGTCCTAGGTTATCTTTGAACAAAACAAATTATAAAAAAGATAGTATATACAATGTAGGAATGGACTAGCACTTGTACCAATGGTTATTTGTCTCGCGTGAACACAACACGAAATCTGTGGTCTTGTTCAAATATGTTTTTTATATGATTTTGAATAAAGCTTATTAATTGCTAAGCGTTATAACTCTGACATGTAAACGGTCCTCCCTGAAATATTTATGGGTTTACTATTCGATTACATAAAACCTTTCTTTGAACAATATCGCCTAAGTTTTATGGTGGTTGCATTCGATCTGCCAGTAACGCCATTTTGACAACTGACCAGAGAGGTAAACGCTTTATTATTACTTTATCCATGGAAACGTAGACAACTTGTTTCCAAACTGAATACTTATACCACGACTTACTTGGTTAATGAGCCCGGGTAGATTTTAAATATTGATCTAAATGGGTACATGGGCATTCCACATGTTATTAACCTGCATGAGTTTGGAGATTTTTAATCAGACTCACATTTAATTAGGGATGGGTGTTGCCCGGGACACAAGACGTTTGCACTTGGATACATTGTGGTGGTGGCACTAATAGCATGTAGACTAGATATGGGCCTACATCCGTGTCTCATTCGGACATTGAACTGGATACAACTCGTGCTAAATTAGATAAATGTCAATTAACACAGAGGCTTTGTAAACATGCAGAATCTGTAAGATGCAGTGGGTAGAAATGATAGCCAATAATAGACCAACAACTTCTTTTCCTCTACAATAAAAATGCATCGAGGATCTCGAATGGGTGATCATCAGATATCAAATTTATGAAACGACGGTTGTACTCTCCGAGTTTTAAAAATTTGACATCCGTGTGACGAATTTAACTTTCTTTTATCCGTTAAATGTCAGTTCTGTATTAATTTGAGTGAGAAATCAACATATATTTTCTCTTCGATCCAGAACAAGATTGACAAACGCGAATAGATCCTTCTGGGTAAGAGTGAAGCGTCCATATGAGAGATGACCACCGGGGTAACCCAAACCTAAAACAAGTTAGAAAAGTTCACAGGATTAATTTTAGTCAAAATCTAACAATTAGTCCTGGAATTAAACAAAAAATATAAAAGGCTTTTGAACACTTTCAAAAATGTGTCCCGACATGCGTTGCTTTCTTTTAGTACTTACACACTAAAACAAATTGAAAATTGAAGTGGATTGAAAAACAACAAACAGATGGAAAACGAGAGAATAGTGAAATGTTCTCGGATAAATTAGATAATGATTATGTTATGCAAACACGTCGGCGGGTGGATGCTAAAGATTTATTTTTGTAATTGATTTGAGCTGAGATCGCCAAGCTGCAGGTCAGCCATCGTTGTTTTGGCAGATGGCTTTTGCATGTTGTAGAATAAAATAGTCCGAGTAAGTTGCAGCATTTCATTGGTTGAATTGGATCAATGAACAGAAAGTGGCCAATCAGAACGTGGGAAAGCTTCACCCCTACACATGGAGATACGCAACAAATATCACATGGCTGTATTATACTGAAATATGCTAATTTATGGGATATGGTTTTTTTATCACAAACTTACGCCGTAGGACGATTCTGTTCGGATGCCATATAGAATACTCGTGAGGTTCTCCTTGACTGCAACACTCGAAACAACAAAACATATTATTCTGGTATTACAATGTTTGCAACACTGGTATTGCTTTTAACATAATGGTACATAATTAAGTGACCTGCATCAATGACATTATATATATGTCGTCGAGCAAGATCTCATGGTAATGAATAAAAGGATAAATTTATATACATGATCAAATAAACCAATCGTCGTATCGATTGATTGATTGATTGGACGCTATGGTCGTGACCAAGAGTATTTCACTTACCTACCGTCGGTGTATATCGTAATTGTAACAAGCTACACCAACAGAACCATAACATATGAACTGTTTGACTCTCTGAAAATAAATATTACTCCAGTGCTAATAAAACTGCTTTGAACAGTCAGACACGATACCACACTCAGTCGGTTGACCTTTGTAACTAATCTCAAATCTGATCATGTCAAATAATGGTGTTCATATTTTTACATAATAGCAAAGCGTTTGATGTAAGCAAGGGTGTTGTTGTTGACATCGTGTTGGCCATCCTATAAAAACCGGAGTCCTTGATATGTAATCGAACCATAATAAGAATCTATATTCATTTCCGAAGATAACAGATTGTTGTAGTACAGGATGAAATACGCCCACGGATATAAACTCAGAAGACATTATTGTCAAGCATATTTGTAGAGAGTTTTTCGTCATAATCAGACAGAATTTGGCAGAGATTGGAAAACAATATGTATGAGTTATCATCGATGAGCAAATCAAATATGGTACGAAATAATTTACATTTCACCTTCAACATGTTTACAATTGTCCATGTTTTATTGACTACGAATTATATCCGAAGACATTACAGGGAAGTTGTAATATTAACGCAGCTATTTTGTTTGGTGTTAATGCCGTACTCTACGTTATTTCGCTGCACTATGACAAATTATATCCACGAATAAAATTAATTGCTGTTTATTAATTACAGCATGTATATGATCCGCTAAGAAATATATAGAGGTTATTTCAGATGATTGGGGAATTTGACATGGATTTTGATTTTACTAATAAATAGAATATTACACAGTGAAGTTTGAATACCATAAATATTCCTCGAGTGACTGGTTGAAAGAGATAACTCACAAGACGCGAATGGTATTCAAAGTTCACTGTATAATATTCTATTTATTATTTATATCAACTATAAAATCAAAATCCATGTCAAATTCACAGATCAGCAGAAATTTCGCAAATGTCAGAATGGGGCTGTGTAATCCCTTCGATATTCATACACCTGAATGAAATACAACAATGATTTATCAATGTTGTATGTTGAATGATATCAGTTTTAGCTACCTAACAAGATTAACATTTCTTATATGTTTCATAATTTGATTGCCATAATATTTATCCGTCCGACTGTCACTCTATTTTTGACTAACAACTTGCATATGCGTGATTCGGTTTTTGCTGGAGCACGAGACTGTTGACGCTCAACATTTTGAAGCATGGCTGTTGTGTTGTATTTTAGGGATCATCTCATTTTCTCTGACATTTTTTAAATCAATTCACCTGGTCAATTTCACTATATCCGTGTTTGGTGCAGTGCAATCTATACTGAAGTACTACATTTAATCTGTCAAACTGGAGTGTGGAGACGTCATTCAAACAAGTACTGTGCGTTGTCCGTACAGGGTCAAAGTTCATAGAGTAATAACAAAAAGTGCTATTTCACTGCAGTGAAATATCACGTTTATGCGTGAAGAAAATCCTGGTATTTCATTGGTATAAAAATAATAAATTTCTGTATCCGTCATTCCTTTTCTTTGAATATAATTTAATATCGCACAAAATCTACGGTGCCATGGCTAAATTCGATCTTCTAACAGCGCCTTTATGCGAACCAACCATGCATGTTAACATTTTATTATTGTATCCATGGTAACGCAGACAAAATGGTTCCCAAGTGACTTTTATCACGGCTGTCTTCTCCAATGACCGGTTAGATTGTATTATTTTTTTTAAATTAACCAGAATAAAATGAATAATTTGTCTACTTGTAAATAACGTTTTCTACACAGTGGCGTTGAAACAAATGGGTACAGAACAAGGGAGGGCAATCAGTGTTTATAGTCGCTTCTGATGTATGGACTATGTTTGTCTATACGTAAACTATTGGTTGGCAGTCTCGAAATTATAAGCACCAATCAATCGGCGCGAAACTTACAAATGCGGTGCGACGTGAATATTGGTGTACATTTCGTGAGTTAGCGAACAATTTCGTTAAAAGGGTGAATTAAACTGTTCGATATGCGTGGTTTCCGAACTGTGTGTATAATGGCTGTACTAGCATGAGATAGAATCATTGGCTGGCCAAGATGATTTTCGTCACGTGTTCACGACAATTTGGGGGGCGTGGGCATGATGGTCTCATTAACTGTACTTCCTTTGAAACACGAAGGCGGTAAACTGCTTAAAAATAACTACACTTAAATTGCTTATAAACCAAACAAATCGTGTAGATCAGGGGAAAATCATTTGTTGTAGATCAGACGAAAAAGTATGTTGAAGAATTATGCACATTTTGTCCATTTTATTATTCTATATATTTTTCTCCATATAGCTGGCATTTAAAGGACAATTAGATAATAATGTATACTCTGGACAATAGTAAGAAATATTATTCAGATTTATCGAATATAAACGCGTTAAATGGCCTGATTTGCTTTTGTTTCCAACTGGGTTGTACTGGAAAACAGCTCTACAACCAGGCAGAAACTGACAAACGCGCTGGATTTCTGATACCTTCAAACGCAAGTCAGCATAGTACAAAATAGTATATTTAGCATTTAAGACGAGGTTATGAATGAGTAAGTGGAATATAGCCGTAAACGAAACATGTCTGTCTGATAGAAGCCGCCTGGAGGTGTACATGAGTCTATATATTAAGACACGGCACCTAAGAGAAGCTAGAATTGCATATCCTACATTGGTGTGTGTGTGTGTGTGGTTGGGCAGTTAGGAGTTTATTTTTTCTTTAAATAATCTTTACTTCATGCCATGTTGCAAACTGTCTTTCTTTGTCCTTGTCTCTATATAATTTGTTTCAATCTAATTCTAAATATTAAATAATTTTATTATGTTTCACAGGTCATATTTTATATGCAGGGTTTTAATTTATCTCTCACTCTCGTTTAATGCCAACTACTCCCTGTAACCATTTGTCAATCAAGAATAAATAAAATAATAAAATTGACGGTCTTGGATGAATTCCCAGATATACAAAATGTCTCATTATCTAACAAATTTTACTCTCTGCCTATTTAACATAAAATGATTTATAAGATCATATTTGTAAATCCAGACTGTGATGATGACATTTCCTAAACAGATTGTTAACAGGCATTAATGTTATATCCAATGCGTGTAAATGGGGAGACGTAGACACGTTTGGTCCTACATAGCCGTTTAACAATTGTCTTGCTCTTTACTTTTCCATAGTACAGACCTTAACTTATTACAGATCTTAACATATTACTTGGGGTTAGCCGTAAAACAATTGACCATTTCGGAGAATTTAGATAATATCCCGGGCACCTCTTAACGCGTTTCACATTGTACCGGAGGACATAGCCTATCAATAATAGATTTTAATTCTGTGATGAATTGCAGAGCGGATTGTAACGCATGATAATTAGATCAAAGTATTTACAATGAAAAAGGGAATATTCAATCTAAGCCATTGAAGTACCAGAGACCCGTGTTCTTACGAAACACGTATTCACTGTGTAACAGTTCAGAGCAAGTCCTCGACGTCACAACGAAAGTCACATTGTCTGTAAGAAAGCAATCTATTTGAAATCAGATCTCAAAAATGATCCCCGTGTTTTGTTTGTCACTATATAGAGATCTAACGCAATCACCCCACCTACGATGTCGATTGGTTTCTTAAATTGACCAATTACAGAGCTGCTTCTCAATTCTGGTTTGCGCCGACGAACCGAAGTTTCCCGACTGCGTACTTTTACATGACCAACGGATACATGCACGCACAATCAACAAACACCATTAAAATAATAAACTTTGAGTGGAATTGCATTTCACCCTGTTTACATGCGACTTACAAAATTAACACAGAAGAAAGTCGGACAACTGCTTGTTTTGGCTGAATTTGGTGTTATCTGTGTTTTTATTGGACAACTGAAACTGTGACCTTTCGTGAACCCCAGTAAGCTTGACCTAATTGAACAGTGTTAGTAGAGTGATTGCCTTAGATCTCAATATAGCCACAAACAAAACACGGGGAGCGTTTTTGCGTTCTGATTTTAATTAAATTGAGTGTTAGAGAACGCACAATGGCAAGAAGCAATACAAGCACATGTAATTTGGATAAATTTTGACACTACGTGTACAACATAATGAACGTGGTACATGCATAATACAAGTTCATTGTACTTCTTAATTATGAGAAATAAAAATATATTTCTAGGTTTTAACGAATAAAATATGAAGATATTGCTTCATATAAAGGATACCCTCCAATACAAACAAAAACCCTGAAAGTATTGTTTCTTTAGGTTTTAAACTCGTACTTAAGGTTATTTCACTCCTATGCATGGTGGCGCGTCAGCCCCATGGGTGCAGGATAGGGCAACAAGACAAAGACGGGATAAACAAAAAGCGTTCGGTTTTATGCTGTCCCTTAGCTCTAAGATAGGGCTACAGGAAGGGCCATCACAACTGTCATTAAAATAAGTTCATACGTAATAATAGAGGAAATTTTAAGTTGATTATGGTGCTGCTGTTAACCCGTGGGCCTTTTTCACATTCATACATCTTATGATATAAACTTAAAGATATTTATATAGTTTACTGCTGGTAAGGACTATTCTTCCCTTCCCCATATCAACACAAGACTAAGATCTAATCACAGACATGTCTCTGGGAGTTCATCTATAGCATGGGGGAATTCATCAATTTCAATTAATCCACATCCCTGTGCCAAAGTGATTAATTTTTTTAGAAATATATTAAAATTTAATTATTTGATTAAAATACAAAATGGATTTTGACATATCAGTAAACTGACATAATAAGTAAAAAGTGGCCTATATCAATATAAAAAAGCATATGGCAAATTCCATTACATACATGGTATAAACTTGGAAAAATATGTAAAGCCACTAAACATAATAAAATCATACATAACTAACAAAATAATCACAGCATAAAAATGGGTGTTAGAATGTCAGTAAACTGATATACAGGTAATAATAATTAGTACAAGCTGGCTATAACAACAACAATAAAACGTATGGTAAATTTCTCTCCCCTTATACCTGCTAACTTGGATAAATATATTCCAATGCCAGTGAACACTGAAAAGTGTCAAACATACCATGAAATGATTAAAGAATAAAACTAATACACAATGGGCTATAAAATCCCCACATATAGATGGGTCATTTTCAGAAAAATGTACAAATAACGATAAAAACAGACAAAAAATAAAAAAGCTTTTAAAAAAAGTTTTAGAGTCCTCTGCTTCCAGATCAAATCAATAATGGCTTCCTATATCCTGACACATTCAAATATGACAGCAGTGCCCTTTGTACATCATCATGTATGTTTTGTGTTTAACTGATTAATCAATGTTTACTCTATATTCATTCTTCTCTCCTCCGACAAACGTCAACTTGGATCAAACACTGAAGCAGTGAAGCCTGAT
>JAQQZZ010045325.1:0-10260 GCA_030265115.1 Mopalia vespertina | reverse complement strand
TTTAACACTGTGCTCAAGGGTATTTCACTTATATGACCGTGGTGTATTCCAACAATAATTGACACTAGCACAACCATGATATGAAGTGATTCCATAATGTTGGAAGGTTAATTTTCCTCCAGTGCTAAGTAAAGACAGCATTGCTACTCTTCAAACAAACTGCCCTTAGACGACAGAGGGCCAAAGTACATTAGATAAAATACTTGAAGTGAGTGATTGTAGAGGGCTTCCTGCTGCACTTGTGCTGTTAGATTAAAGGGGCAACACACAGGCAATCAGTTGTGGCGTTTTCCCATTTTGAATTTTTTTTTTACCATTGATGTTGTAGTGGTTGGTTTAATTTAAGTCAAATTTATGGATTTTGAGCAAAAAATATTCTTAATGTAATATATATTCCAGATTAGTCTATATTAGGTCAATATTTGGTTTGATATGAAAGTGGACTTTTTGTCATCGCAACCATTTAATCCATTTATAACAAATAAAATAGGAATTCACTGATTCAGAAAAAAAATCACAAATAAAAAGAATAAAGACATTGCCTTTAGGACACATATGCCATATGTATATCTACATCAAATTCTATATCAGATTTCCATATATATTTGACATTGATGTTGTGTAAGACTACAGAAGCATTAATAATACAATCGTCATGGAGCCACGAGGGATTTCCTACTTAAAGACTGCTCAACGGAATTACCTGTTCTCAGCCAGCCAGCCATTCTGTGGAATCAGAACCCATGATACAATCACTATTATCACACAAGTAGACATGTCCTTCCTGCTGAGGTAAAGTTGGTACAGTCAAAATGCCATAGGGTTCTCTGTCAACGAGAATCTGTGTCCCAGATAATAAAGTTAATCAAAAGTTTGAGTTAGAGCAGTTGTAAGACTATGGAGGCATACCATTTTATATGGCCGTCATTAAATGCAGTGTCATGCAGGAATTCTGATCAATTACAAACCAATGACGTGTCTTACACTAGATAAGCTCAGACCTAATTTTTTCAATGGATTTAAACTCGAGGATAAAGATTTCTGATCAAATACCTCACGCTCTTGCTTAGGGGTATTAAAGCGACTCCCCCTACTGGTTCTCCATCGAGAGTTCCCCTACTAGTCCTCCGTCGTTGTGCCACTCACAGATTTGAGTCCTGTGGTCCTGTGACTAGCAATCAGTTTAGTGTTTTTAATGATGGTTTCCTCTTGCTTTACCATTTGTAAATTTAACTTCCACTTAATGTGTCGTAAAACACTAATCGATCAATCCTATCCAGTAGAGGCAAGCAAAATTTTCTTTCTCTACATTACAAACATATTTTTTAAGCACTCTGGCTAAGTTCAGTTTGTTTGAAGAGTGACAATGCTGTCTTAACTTAGCACTGGAGGAAAATTAACTTTCCAACATTATTGAAATGCTTTACATCTTGGTTGTGCTAGTGTCAATTATTTTTGGAATACTCGCTATCATATAAGCAAAATACCCTTAAGCACCAATCATCATCATCTTCCAGGTTTTCCACCGTATTAAGTGTAGCAGAGTAAGAAATGGACTACTCTAGTCCTATAATATCATGTAAACTAATAAAGATTGAAACTGGTATGTGTACACACGTTTTTCTCTGCCTCTTCTTTTTTTTAAAATTATTTTTTGGATAGTTTAGTTAGAATATAACTTTGGGACTTTACAACAATGGGTTTACCTGTTTTTGGTGTATTTTCCGGCTTGCAGCCGCAGGACAGTGGTCTTTGTACCAGACTACTGATCCTCCTCCAATGTACTTGTACCCCTCACAGATTCTCAAAATCTTATACATATTATATTTTAGGAATGTTTCTGTTATTCTTTATTAGCAAGGCAGTTAACTGTTTCCTCCTCCAGTACAGTAGTGGAACTTAACACTTGCTCTCTTGTCTTATTATGCTGGGCAAGTCAGTCTTAGCTTTCAGTTGTTCAGAATTTTTAAGCTTTATCTAATCTAATAGGAGTAATAGCCCTGGTGACAATCATTCTAGAAAGTTAAGTTACAGCATTGATTGTCAGTCTAAAAAAGAAAATAAGGAGAAAATTGCTAAAATATAAGTTTCGCATATAGGAAGCTATCTATTTGTTATACCTTAGTATTTTATCTTGGGATTGTTGTCGTCTTATTCTATGTTACCAGTGAAGTAGAGGATGGTTTCTTTCACTCATTGGGCTGGCAAACTGTCATGTCACGGACATAACCTTAAGTATGGCTCAAATCCCAACAAACAAATTCAAAGGGTTTCTCATACACCGTTGAAATTACATTAAAATGTAAGAAGGCCTCTGGCTATGGGCAGTGCAATTGAAGTATATTGATGCTGTTCGTTATGGCAGAACATTAATTTTCCAACAACATTGGTATATAAACACTTCACATTATATTGGTGTGAACTCTTTGGAAGTATACCGCCGTCCTATAAGTGAAATACCCATCAGCATGGTGCTATAATAAAAATCAACTTTTCTGATAATATTTTATGGTGGAATAAGTTTTGAAATGAGTTTGACTTCTGCATGTTCATGATGAAACCATGATTATTTTATGTTTTTGCTCTTCGACTAACTGTATGCAATCACATTTCAGGAAGAGAGAACTAAAGTGGATGAATTGCGAGGCTCACCCATGTCAGTTGGCAATTTGGAAGAGATAATTGATGACAATCATGCTATCGTCTCCACATCTGTGGGTAGTGAACATTATGTCAGCATCCTTTCATTCGTTGATAAAGATTCCTTAGAACCAGGCTGTTCTGTGCTTCTTAATCATAAGGTAAAGTTTAATAATGGCTTTGTTGATTTAACTAGATCCATGTTAAGCCCCTCTGGCTATGAGCAGTAGAATCAAAGTACATTTATTAATTATTCAACAGAGCATTTGTATATAACACTTCACATGCCAGTTGTGTTGCTGTTCACTCTTGGAAATACACCACCCTCATATAAGTGAAATACCCTTAGCCATGGTGTTAAACTCCAAGCGATCAATAAATCCAAAGTGATTCTCAAAATCTTTCTGCTTGCGATGATAGATTTGTTCGATTTTTAACTCTCCAGTCTTTTGTGATTTGGTTGGGAAGAAGCATAGCTCCTTCTTTCAAGGCTGAATAAGTGTAATGACTTCCACTAACTTGTGTGTGGAAAAGGGTTTCCACTTTTAATGTACAATTTATCAACAACAATTTATTTAAATAATTTTATTGATTCTGAATTTAGCGATTCATTTGGTCTTCAAGCACTAATATGAAGGTCTTTGGGCTGTCTTATATATTATGTTGGCCCTCTGGCTAAAGGCAGTTTGTTCAAAGAGTAGCAATGCTGTCTTTACTTATCACTGGAGGAGCACTGGAGGACAATTAACTTTCAAACATTATGGAAACGCTTCACATCTTGGTTGTTCAAGTATCAATTTATGTTGGAATACACCACCGTCATATAAGTGAATTACCCTTAAGCACAGGGTAAAACACCAATCAATCAATATATTATGATGCAACATTTCCAGGCAATCTTTCCATTGCGTCAAACTTTAATGGTGGTTTCTTGGTTTAAATAATGGAAGAAGCCAATGCTTCCACATACAGAGTGCAAATAAATAGATACTACACATAGTGTTTATGTAGAAACTTGTTCAATCCAATACTGGGGGATGACACAATTCTAACTTACAGGTGGCTTTACTGCCTGTAGATTTACTAAATATCCATTATTCACAGTTTTCAAGACGAAAAGATTCATTTTCAAAAGAAAAAGGTTCAAATTTAGAGCGAAAAGATTCAGTCTGAAACACTACATGTGGAATGCTTGTGTTGAACCATTTGTAATTAAATACTGATAAATAGATAAATACTACATATAGAGTGTACAATCAAAACCTAAATATAAATACAAAAATAAAATAAATAGAATATTGAATGTGCTAAAAGAGGACAATGTTGTTATAATCTTACCAACAGACTGCATTCTGTGGTCGGATACATTCTGTGATAAAAATTGTCAACATTATAACATTGATGTGGTTTAACGCTCAAAATAAGTTAACAAAATATTGTGTTTGTAAAGAAGGGTTATGTGTTTTAGGTTCATGCAGTGGTCGGGATGTTGTCCGATGATACAGATCCAATGGTAACAGTGATGAAGCTGGATAAAGCACCACAAGAAACATATGCTGACATCGGTGGTCTAGATAACCAGATTCAAGAAATAAAGGTAATGTTTTCTAGTTTATTTGATGACGTTAAACCCCAATCAAACAAATCTAGTTTATTTGACTGACATCTAGGAGTAAACAGAGCTGAAATACTTGTTTCATTAGATCAAAGGGTGCTGCAAGTTTGACCAAAGCTATACACCTCTGCCGAGACTACTTTATACATCATTAAGAAACACATCTACCATAAAGCTACAATAAGCAGAAATTCGTCCAGAAAAGATCAAATTCATTCAAACACGTTATAATTCTCTTTTTTGTGGATGACTGGTTTATTGAAAACCTTTAATTGATTGCATCAGGGCGTGTCCTTTCTTTTTTTTAGTTCCTGGTACAAACTTATTATTCTGGAAATAGTTTATTAGTTTCATCAAAAATTTCATTTTGGTTTTAAAATGATTTCTCTGGATTAAGATAAAATTTGGTTCTGGTGTCCATGAGTCCCGTGATTAGCAAGTCTCGCTAATGTATCACTCACAGAATCCAGTCCACTTGGGCCGAGCGCTGAATATTTCTTGATGAGTACGGAATGGTAGTCTAGACACATAGATTTTCATTCACAGGTACCACATTTAAAAACAACAATTTTCTTTTTTTTCATGTGTTGTCCTCGGGTAATGTCTAACAGACAATTGTACTATCTATTGTTAGAAACAATGGGAGAAAACAACCCATAGTTGCTCACCATCACTGTTATTTTTTATTACACTCCCAGGAATCTGTTGAACTGCCTCTTACCCATCCTGAGTACTATGAAGAGATGGGAATTAAACCTCCAAAGGGCGTCATTCTTTATGGCGCACCAGGAACAGGTAACTATGTTTTTTGTCTCACAACCACTCACAGAATCAAGTCCCCTTTTCTAACCACGGTTTTCAAAGTCACATCACATGAGGTGGCTCCTGCAATTCCATGTGTGGTTTTTACAAGCTTTTCTCTCAGTTTTCCACTGTATTTAAGAAAGGCAGAATGAGAAATGGACAATCCATCGCCGTGTAAGTGAAATACTCTAAGTACAAACAAACAAATCTTGATCTCATCTCACTCTTGATACATATCTCCTATTTTTTTCAAAAGCGCATATTGGTTCTTTATTTGCATATTGTAATTTTATTGGAAGGGTTAGTATGTAATTCTCTTTGCTTTCTTGAGTCACATATAGGATTGTACTTATAATATACTGTTGACCAGACATTTTACTCTGATAAGAAAATGACTTCCATTATCAGGGGTATTATATTCATCATTACTTTAAAACCATTCAAGCAAGTCTTTTCAACTTGTTCATTTATAGGGAAGACCTTATTGGCAAAGGCTGTGGCAAACCAAACTTCAGCTACTTTCCTCAGGGTTGTTGGCTCTGAACTTATACAAAAATATCTGGTAAGTTGAATTCTGTAGTTTGGTGAAAAATTCTAACAACCTGTTTGCCTTGGATCCTGTGATATCATAATAAATATTTTAAAATGAGAAGATTTCCAGTACTGCTGCGAAATTTCCTGATTTTGTACTCCCGTCGAAAGAACTGGGGGGCACATTCACAAAATGTTGTACAAAAAAAAAATAAGATATTATAAAATTTCGTCATCACATGTTAAACTATTTGGGTAAAAATGTTTTTATGAATTTGTGATATGATTAGATTAGATGAAAGTTCATTTTTTTGTTTCTGTAGGGTGATGGCCCAAAGCTAGTGAGAGAATTATTTCGTGTGGCTGAGGAGCATGCCCCTTCAATTGTATTTATTGATGAAATTGATGCTGTGGGAACAAAAAGGTAAAGAAGCGACTTATTTTCTGCCTTGCCCCAATAATGCACTGCACGTACATTTATTTTGGAACCTTCTTTCATCTCTTTGGCCTCTCTTTAGCAGTTTGTTTGAAGCAGAAGAAGATTTATTTTCTAACATGGCAAAACACTTATTGTCACGTATTGTCTTTGTTTGTTGCCAATGGTGTCGAGATGTTTCCACCACTCATTGAGCAGGCACCAGTCTTATCTGCCTGTCATAAATCCCTATTTTGAGAAAGTTTGCCTGTCAAAATGTTCCATATTCCTTTCTTTCCCATGTAAAAATTCAGATTTTCTAACTGTCATTTTAACCATTTTTATAAATCTGCTTATCGAAAAAGACAGTTGGACAGGTACATGTATCTAGCATACACTATGACTGACGAGCTGTCAATATAGCATGGTCCATTTTGGTAAAAAGCTGGTTTCATTTCTCCTTGTTTTGTCACAACTTGTGTTTTGACTGCTAGTACTGTGAGGTGCAGGCCATATGTATCAATAGTTAGAATGTTTCAATGTTTTGGAGCTGCACTTATCACAAAGCTTATTCGGTTTATATCAGCTTGATGTATCTGTGGTCATTTTTGCACAGCTTTCAAGCAAAACAGATGGCTGAGAATAAACCAGAAGGTGTGAGTATGTTAATAATTATATAAAATTTATGTGAAAAACAAAACCTGGAATACATCAAATACTTTTACTTGTGGCTACTTGACAGATATGAGTCAAATTCGGGAGGAGAACGAGAGATTCAGAGGACAATGCTGGAACTTCTTAATCAGTTAGATGGCTTTGATTCCAGGGGAGATGTCAAGGTATGGAGACATATTTAAAATTGATACATTTACAGATGGGTTTATATTGTTAAAAACTTGCTTATCATGGAAGCTGGGAAAGTGACTTAATTCTTCTCGGTTTATCATCATCAATGGATCAGAGCTGGTTCCTGTAATGTCGGTAGGCAGATTATAGTTACTTAAAGCTAACTGTCCTAATACTCTTGAGGAGTTGGATATGAAGATGTTTGTCATTGGAATCTTTTCCACAATTATACTATTCAGATTGAGAAATGTATCCTCAAGCTTTGGTTTATTTCCTCTCATCACCTGGACCCTGGTTAGGGGTAGTGTGTACTGAGCAGTCCTACAGAGTCTGCTCAGTAATGAAGCGACATTAAATTTCCAAAATAGCAAACATTTCATATATCCTCTAACTTGTGTCTATATCTTATCATTACTTGCTCCCTGGTAAGAGGTAGTGTTTACTGAGCAACCATGTAGAGTTGACTCGGCAATGGAGCAACATAACATTTCTAATGTAGCAAACATTTCACATTTGAGTTGTGGCTCAATAGTGTGGCTATACACTCTTGAAGTATATCATCGTCCCATAAGTAAAATGTACTTGAGCAGCAGCCTACCAGTACTGGACAATTGTTCAGTAAATTTTCACAACTTCAGTGTTTTTAACTGGAGTTATTCTCTTTTGGTAAAGACCGGCTCAGGTATGATCTAGAAGCTAAATACTTTAAACCTTATAGTTTCTCTCAAGAAAAATTATATCAAAAAAGTAATATTCATGTAATACATTTTTTTCATCTAGGTTGTCATGGCCACAAACAGAATTGAGACTTTGGATCCAGCTTTAATCCGTCCTGGTAGAATTGACAGGAAGATTGAGTTCCCTCTACCAGATGAGAAAACAAAACGTCGAATTTTCACCATTCACACCAGTCGTATGACATTAGCGGATGATGTTAAAATTGATGATTATGTCATGGCCAAGGATGATTTATCCGGAGCAGACATTAAAGTTAGTATTTCAGAAATGGCTTTATTTATAAGCATTCTGGTTTTTGTGGTTTTCAAAGTAACAATAGTAACAGTAACCACTCTACATATTCCGTACTAAACATCCCCAAAACCTTCTAGGGTGTTGATTCTATAGGTGGTTGCTATGGTAACCAATTGATTTACATCGTATAAATAATCCATGGATCCCATAGTATCTAAATCGATTTCCCTGTTTTTACATACTACTTAAGAAGATGGCATGTAACGTGCCATAGTTTAATATGTCTTTGGTTACCATATTTTCTTAAGGGGTCTACATGGCGCCCAGCCCTACATTGGTTTTGCAAAGTTTACATATGTTCAGTTTGACTGGATAACATTTTGGGTGTCCTTAACTTACCTCGACAATGATACCAGAATTAATGCAATATTTTTCCTTTCAGGCTATCTGTACTGAAGCTGGTTTGTTGGCTCTTAGAGAGAGAAGGATGAAAGTTACAAATGAAGATTTCCGTAAAGCAAAGGAAAATGTTTTGTACAGAAAGAATGAGGGAACTCCAGAAGGATTGTATTTGTAATCTCACCACAAACAGAAATGAAATTCTTTATTTGGACAAAAACAAATATCTTAACAATTGTGCAAAAATAAATGTGCTCGTAATTCTTAAGTTTGGTTGTTATTCTGACTTGTATTTTCAGTGTTTTGTTTGCGCCTGTAGCTCTCATTATAATCTCGGCCTGGGGCCGTGGCTTAGTGGTTAGCGAGTGCGCTTTCGGAGCCTACTTTGATGTACCGTTCACAGGATCGAGTCCGTCTGTCGACCCTCAGGTATATGAGTGAGTCACAAGATGTGGCTCCGGCAATCGCGGGGGTGGTTTATACGAGGTTTCCTCCCAGTTTTCCACCGTAATAAGGCAAGGAGTAGTGTGAAGTGGACAATGCGTCGTCATATAAGTGAAATACCCTTGAGTACGATGTTAAACCCCAATCAAACAAACAAACAAACAAACCTCACCAAATTCCCTTTGGTATGAGTTTGCACTGAAGTTGAATATACTCCACTACTGGTATACCTCTGACCTTACTTCCTTCAATCTGTGTAGTAGACCACGCTGCCGTGCACTGCATGGCTATAGCCAGAATATTTGCTATAAGAACAAGTATTATAAACCACCACATTCACAGAAGTCTAACACACACATCTATTCATTGCCTACTAAGTCCCCCAAATGGCAAACAGGCCCAAATATATGAATTCCTTAGTCCTTTTTGGACACCCGTCTAAAATTGACCCACTTCCGTTAAAAACCTACACGTTGGTCAACCAGCACTAATATCTCACAGTTCACGACTAAGACATCATTGATTTGGTCAACAATACTGTAAAAGTTCTAACTGTTGGTCAGCTAGCAGAAACTAAATTAATAACATTACACATTCATAACAGTCACAATGTTTATTTCAGACACTAGCACCCCTAGCAAGAAGACATTTATTAGCATGATATCTATGAATTGAAACATAATTACTTATTATGAATTTACACATTCAGCTTTATTCAATACCACAAATGACCACAACAGACCAAAAACTGAACAGGTGTTCCCTTATAATAAATAAAGTATCTTATTTGGAGAGGAATTGTGATTTTTTTTAACGAACAGTTTTATTTTATAAATGTTGCATAATGGGAAATTTTATGCAAATAGATACCATATATTGCTCTAAAATATTTGTTTCTTGTCCTTAATGGATTTGTGTAAAGCATGATTATTGATTGGTTTTTTTTCCTGTGTGCTTGCAGGGTTGAAGGAAGTCTATATGGGTTGCTTTAATAGCTGCCCATAGATTGAATAAAATAGTCAATTCCCCCCCCCCCCCACCACACCACACACACAAAAAAACCCAATAGCCACCCATTTCAAGGAGAAGATATTATATATATATAAAACTTTATTTATCGAGGGTATAGAGAACATTGACTTCAACTCTGTCAGTAATTAAAACTAGTCTCTCTAGAGGCCCTAAGACATGTAAAAGAAAAAATTCAATATCAAAAGAAAAGATTAAATTTTTATAGAAAGAAATATTCAATATCAGAGAGAAATGTATTAATTTTGCATGCTTAGATTCGTAAGAGAAATACTCAATAGCCACTAATTTCAAGGAGAAAATATTCGATTTCGGAAGAAAAACTATTTTGTTTTCTGTAGGTATGGAAGCAGACACTCATGGTGAGCAGTAAATCAGGCAGCTGGGCTCTTATATTACTATCTATTCTAAACAAAGGAAAAGAAGGTAAAAACAACCTACATTCAATGTAGATAGATTGGATCAAACAGCTTTTACCCGGGTCTTTATCAGGCCTGTGCTGTAATCTTTTCCGGCATAACCTAAAAATCGGTCCTCTAAAATTTTGTCAGGTAACCTAACATTT
>JAQQZZ010045314.1:0-10262 GCA_030265115.1 Mopalia vespertina | reverse complement strand
ACCCCTATACTATATTACGCACAAACACAATTACTACATAATAACGTTGAAGCCTTCCTTATTATGTACTAATAAATGCTAACCGAGTTGCCCTGACTATACTACTGAGGTTTATGACATTAACATACATGACATTGACATTGTAAATAATAACTCATAGATTATAAATTCTGGATAAAAGCGAAATATTGAAACTACTTATCAAACACGTCTGTAAAAATAGTTTACATTCCATTGTTATAAAATTGTCTGAGAATTATGATTGTTTTGAGTTGTTTGTTCTGTTTGAAAGCAAGTACCAAGACAATTGTGCCGCGTATTTCTATCCGCTCCATGCCTATGGGTTGGCAGTCTTCATAGAATACATTTGTCTTTAAACTCACCTTCAGGGAATACGACCTATGGAAAGACATTGACACGATGCTTTAAAATAAACAGGAAGTTGCAATATTGTAGAGATACATTACAGGCAACATAGTGGGTGTTTTTACTGATATAGCTCCAATTAACCGCGTCTTTGCTGTTGTCTCAAAGAAAGAGAGATGATTTGTCTCTGATCTTATTTGCCTTTAAAACTGATAAAGGAAAATGCTAGAGACAAAATAGGACTACGCATTATCTGTTCCCTGACGTAAAGAAAGCTATCTTGAGAAAAAGTTTTTTGCGGAAACTTCAGAATTTACATGGGCTCGTTTAGGAAATGTTTAAAAGATTGAGCCTTTCTGTGTGTTGTACGGACAGGTAATTGTTTTCTTTTGAACATCCGAGATTTCCTTCCGAAGTATTTAAATGGTCTAATAGTCCTGGCGTCCGTTATGACTTTCACTGCTTAACAGTCCAGTAGATAGGCTGCTGTTCATCTGATGGGCAATCTTATGAAAAAATGTGTACTAATGGATGTTGTTAAGGGTGCAGATAAATAACTAATTTTATATTTTGATGGAGCCATTGTGACATTCTGTAGAGAGCTATTCAAGCTGACATTCTGTAGTGAGCTATTCAAGCTGACTTCCAATATGACCGCTAACCCATTTGAATCAGTACGGAGTTTAATAGTTTTGTGAGTGAAAACATTTGCCACAACAACCAGACAGTATTAGTTGATCACAAATTAATCAGTTGAATATACAGTATAATTTTCATTTTTATCAATTATTTGCATGTTACTAAGGATAAACCAACATTAGGGCTCTCGTGAATAATCATGATGTTTCCCTCATCGTAGTCGCACGTAATACCTGGTGTGGAATCTTACCGTCTTTAAATGTGTAAGTGGTATTAGGTGGCTGATATAGTCACATAACAAAGCTTTGTGGATTTCTTAAAGATAGTAACAGAATGAATCATTGAAATGTATTGTTTATGGGGACTGTCAGATAACCGAGAAATAACGCCAGTCTTATATGTTACATGTAAGGCCGACAACACTTCGTTTTCATCACACAATCACCCAATGCCGGAGCGGGTACTTGGAAGAAATGGCAGTCGAAAACAAAACTGTAATTTAACAAATAGAAAAACAAGAAAATAAGCAAGGAAAACACGATTTGTAGTGAGCTCACAGTTAATGTAAAATCGTGAATGCAGCTCAGTTGTCAATAATAGTCTCAAGTAGTTTTAATACAATTTCGCCTCAACTTAATAGGAAAGCCAAACCTAAAACGACGCGGGTCGCTGGGATCTGTGAGGTGATACCATAGGTACACGCGCAGGCTAAACTTAACAGTCAAGTCACATCAGTATAGGTGTGTTTACAGAAAGCTTACCATTGGTAATTTAATAATTAAGCTAATATACTTAATTACTTCAATTTGTTATAATCATATGAGTTAATTAAATTACAATAAATTGATTCTATATGCTTACACAATGTATTGAGATCCATTTGAGGAATATCTGTTCTTCTTAAATCCGGTGATAGTTCAATTCAAAGTTCATTAGCTATTTGTGAACGTTGACTGCAAGCAGCTGAAAATATTTTCCTAATCGTATTTAAAGTTAATGAAGCGTTTAATTGGCTTATTCTGTGATGCTTTGTATTGCCGTGGCCAGCGAACATGCTCAATTGAATACGAGCCCGCGATAATTACATCTGTCTACTATTTAGATTACATCGCTGCTTATTATGAACACTATTTTGGAGTTCCTACTACCGATGAAAATACGTAAGATTAAGCTTCCATATCAGACGTTAGGTGCCATCTGGAAGTTTGCAACGTTAATCGTGTCATCTACGTACTGCAATCTACGTACAGCAAAAAGACTTAATAGAAAACAGTCAACGTGATATTATCAAAACACCTTAATATCCCGTCAACGCTATGTTGCGTATCTAAATGTTCTTGTCTGTCGTAATAATGTTTATGTCATTTGGGAATTCCAATCCACCATTGTCCCTAGCTAAATTTTTGCCATTAAAGCTAGACCGATTGCTAACATGCAGACTGTGATGGAAGCCTAATTAAATCATTACGTATTGATCTTGTCACGAACCGACACGTGCAAACAATCTTGGATGTTATCGTTGATTTAATGTCCAGTGGACACAGAAACAGTTCTAGTGCTTGAACCGGTTAATTTATAGGTCAGGATGGGACCTGTAGAAAGTTAAGTGTTTCAATATTTGTATGGCTGATGATGTTGCTTATGCTAAGACTAGACTTAGTGCAACGTCGGCTGGGAAAAGTCGACATCAATTACTTTATGCGATAACCCGTATTGGATCTTGCGTGGGCGGAAAGTTCTAAATCTTGATAAAAAAGAGAAACAGTGCTGCGTGCCCTTTTGAAACAGACTGATACAAGGCAGCAACAAAAAAGCCTGGCATATCTTGATGCCGGCTACGCCAACGTGGTGATAGCCAATTATTTCAACGTTGAAATAACAGATTGACAGTGTGTTTGCTAAATATAGAATCGTAGTGGCAGTATTTTCGTTGACATGTCACTTTCAAAGGCAAATGTAACGATAGAAAGAATCTGTATAGTAAACAAATTTACGGACACATTAATTGGGATTAATTGAAGGCAAACAGATAATCCACTCATTCAGAAAAGACGACTCGCTGAATGACAAGTTCATGCTGACGCACCTTGTTACGCGAGTAATCTTGTATGATATACAAGTATTTATGCAGTGTAGGTCACTGTATACCGTTGATTTACTATATAATTATGTAAACAGAAACTCATATCAGATAAGCGGTTCAGAAAGTTCCTTTGGAATTGACAATAGAACACGAGAACTGATTTGGGTCGATTGTTGTGGAAAATCAGTTAGTAACACGTCTGTCGCAAGTTTTACAGTTGGATTTATGGTTTAGAACTAGTCATTACGCACTGAGACTGTATATCCTCTTCTGTTCTAATAGACGTCGGATAAAAGTGTTGCAGAAAGGGTGTTAATAGTTGTCAATGTTACGTGTTCAAATAGAGTTTGACAAGCAGGCAAATATCTAGCACAATGAATAGGAGTAATTCCCCCGTCTTAGCCCTACATCCCGCCTATAGACCATGGTGAAGGTTGGAAATTGATCCGCCGCTATAGCCGGTCGCTCAAACCATATATCTGATTTTTTTTAGATACACTGAAAACAATGACTGGTACTTTACCTACCTGCACTATTTCTTTCTGACGGTTATCAATCGTATTATTGCAAAGGGAGATAACTTAAACGTGTCAACTCGAGCGAGTAGTTCAAATAAAACTTTATTTAAACGTCAGGAATGAAAGAAGGAGTTAGATTATGGTGACTTTTGTAGTACCAAACCCCAGAGAAAAGTCAGATATATGTTTTGAGAGGCCGGCGATAGCGGCGGATTAATTTCCAACCTTGACCATGGGTTGAGATATTAATCTCTTTGAACAAGTCAAATATTTCAAATAAATTGACAATGGCGATCCCCTCCCATCTACAAACACAGATACCCATAAAAAGTTGGGGAAAAAACCCCCACAATCTAATTCAATAATCCAACAATTGGTGTAACAGCTGAACAGTGGGACAATTTTGTCTGGGTCACCTTGACCAGTTAATAGGCTTTCTGCGCGCACTTCTCTATCCTGTATAGGAAATGTGTGTGTCGAATAACAACCTAATTATAAATCATTATCATGTAAATAACTTAGTTAATCCACAAGTTAATTTGGATTTATTAAGAACAAAATGATCATAAATTTATTGACAAAGATCGACTGGCTTAATCACGACTTTATATTCACACTTCCGAGGAAAATGGTGACAGCCTTGGATCAATAGTCCTGCTCGTTTTGCGGTGAGATGTTGTAGATCTTTCGGCTTCAGTCCCAGGTATACACCAGCAAACAACAGAGTACCAAGTAAACAATATGTTGTCACATGAGGCTAATATCCAAGAGTAAGAACTTTGGCTTCAATCACCCAGACAAACAAACAAATCAGATACAGTTGTTCGTCTCTTAGTCAATCGTTTTTGGGATGGGATAAAACTGTTGCGTTCCTTTCCACCCAAGGGCAAATTATTGTTAGTGAGAAGAACTGCAAATTACTCAACAAAATTAGATATAAAACTGTGATCACGAACAGTGTATTTTTTTTTTTACATTGTATTGCCCTTCTCAATCCCACAACTGCAGTAATAAAAGTGCGTAACGACCCTTTTGCATATTCAAGCATCACTGGGCGAAACCGTAATATGTGTGTTGATGTGTATGTTTCTATAAATGTACCATTGGTTCAACTTGATGAGATCATTTCGTTTTATTGTTGCCACGAGAGTCCGCAATGAAACGTCGATAACGGTAAGGAAGTAGTTAAATTTCCTGATAGAGTATCCCATTTAAACCTGAATAAAAATATATTATCTTAATTACCTGACCTGGTGGTCCGTATTACAAATATTTCATTCCTTGTGTATCAGAAAAAGAACGTCGTCAGTCAAGGTCACCTTGTTTTTCTGGATCGAGGTGGACCTATATTCCACATCCATTTTAATTATTGCGCGTATTATTGTTTCCATATCTATGGAAAAACTTTTTTGTCGCTTGTATAAAAAGCAAGTTGACGGAGCGCCAATTCACATATAAATAATTACACACATTAAGGTCTTTGTAGTTATTCAAGTATCGCCCAAATAAGAAGTTACATGCTTGTTTTATGTAAAAAAAATATTAAATTGAGATGGTTTGTTTTGTTTAAATATGGCTCTCGGGAAATATCTAAAGACAGATAAATTGATAACGTGTCACGAATGTATCACTGCTAACAGCATCCCTTTCTACTGTGCTTTAAAAAGAAACATAGTATCTTTATTATTCAATGAATTATGAAAATCCCATGCTTGGTAGTCTGAAAGCGATTGTGTCTTTAAATTGTAATTGGTAATTCGATGACCTGGTGTCCGCAACCGATCGCCGCCTGGCTACTGGATGTGTGAGGACAGGACAGACAACCGTTTCCAACTACCCATAGGGCCAAAAACGCAAGCATCTACAGTAGACAAAGACCAATATCTGTAATCCCGGTTTAGCAATACAGCGAAGTCCTCGCCGGCACGTAATTATTCAAATTCCAAGTAACAAATACGATTAGAAAAGGTAGAGGCGGTTATTATGTTTCAATGGCCTGAGAAGTTGGAACAGTTCCAAGGACAGTCCAACTTGGTGCATTATTCAGTATTTTAGAATCAGAAGAATGTCACGTAGAGTTGGCTCAAACAGAAGTAAAACATTTTTCTTCTTTATGCAGCGTATTTTTGTCACGAAACATGTAAAGATGATTTTGTTTTAATGTACTAGAAACAGCCTGAATTATCAAATCAGTGGGTAATCTGAAGTTTCAGTGGTACGTCAATCTGACACAAACAACAATTGAAGCCCTATAGGTAGTTGTCTTGTCCTCACACATGCAGTAGCAAGGCGGTGATCTGATCTGAATTGACTGTCCGCCTACTTGTTGTTTTTTTTACCAGCGATAGAAAAATGTTGCCATACTTCTGGAAATAAAAGTACGCGCGATAATTAAAATAAATGTGTTGTTTTATGACAAAGGGCGAGGAATGTACCTCAATCCAGAAGAACAAGGTGACCTTGACCGACGACTTTCTGTTTCTGATGCACAAGGAATAAACTATTTGTAATGCGGACCACCCGGTCAGGTTATTAAGATAATTTATTTTTATTCAGATTTAAATGGGATACTCTATCATGACATTAACTATTCCCTTACAGTTATCGACGTTCCATTGCGGACTCTCGTGGCAACAATAAAACTAAATGATCCCATCAAGTTGAACCAATGGCACATTTATAGAAACATACACATCAACACACATATTACGGTTTCGCCCAGTGATGCTTGAATATGCAAAAGGGTCGTTACGCACCTTTATTACTTCAGTTGTGTGAGGAAGAAGGGCAATACGAAATAACAAAATACATTGTTTGTGATCACAACTTTAACTCGCTTACAGTTCTTCTCACTAACAATAATTTGTCCTTGGATGGAAAGGAATGAAACAGTTTTTTTTATCACGAAAAAGAATTCCTCAGACAACAACAATGGTATCTTGCCCAAATTATCTTATCTGATTTGTTTGTTTGTCTGGTTGATTGGAGCCAAAATTCTTACTCTCGGATATTTGCCTTATATGACAAAATATTGCCTACTTGGTAATCTATCACTTGCTGGTGTTATGAGCTGCAGCATCTCACGGCAGAAAAACAGGAAGATTGTTCCAATTTTGCTTGGAAAGAATACCTTACACGAATGCTAGAGCAGTGTGAATAAAAAGTTGTGATTAAGCGAATCCATCTTTTCGGAATAAGTTTATTTTCTGTTTGTAGTTAATTAATCCCAATTAACGTGCAGTTAACTGAATGCTTTACATGATACTGATAAATAAAGAGATTGTTATTCGGCACTTATTTCATACTCACTATACATAATAGTCAGGCAGATTAACACCCACAGCAGCTATTATCTAGTCACGGTGACCCAGACTAAATGGTACTGATATCTAGCTGTTACCTGTGATGTTCTAGATTTAATGGCACAAATTTACCCGAACGTATATATGTGGATTATTAACCTGGATTGCTTTTTTTATTTCAAACTTCATTGGGGTGTCTGTTTGTGTGGATGGGAGGGGAGTCGCCATTGTCAATTTATTTGAAACAAATGATGTGTTTATGTGGATAAAAGTCGCGGGATATTTCAATGGTAATAAAACTATATGTTAACAAAATCGGACAGTGTATAACTATACGGTATAAACGGTACCAGTTTTTCTCGGTCACATTGACTTGTTAATAGCTGTTGTGGGTGTTGATTAATCTACGCGACATTTTGTTTATCCTGTAAAATGAATGTATGTCGATTAACAAACTAATTATTAATCATTATCGTTTATATCACACAGGTTACGGGCACATTACTTATGATTAATATAATACAAACACATAATACACTCATTCACATAAGACGAGTCGCTTAATATCAAGTTCATATTGACACACTTTATTACTCTAGTATAAAAATTGCATGATATTCAATGAGGTACAAGTAAGTATTTAGCGTGTGATCGTGAATATCATGGATTCACTATATATGTAAGCAGAAACTCGTATCAGATAAGCAGTTCAGAAAAATTGCATTGGGATATATAATTGAACACCTCTTCTGAGTTCGGTAGATTATTTGCAAGATCAGTTAGTAGTACATCGGTCGCATGATTCATAGTTGGGTTTATGGCTTAGAAATAGTCAATACTCACTCGGAATACACAAAGGGGGGAAAGTGTTGCAAAACGATCGTTAACCGTCTTCTATGTTATGTTGTTAAAATAGAGTTTGAAAACTCTGCCAATACCCCGTGACTTTTATCAACAAAAATTCATAAAGTTTTTCATATGAAGTGACAATGGCGACCATTTCAAGCCCCCACCCTCTCCAACAAACACAAACACAGACACTCAAAACGAAGTTTGAAAAAAAAAGCCCAGCCCAATCTAATTCAACAACCCCCCCACGTCTAAGTAAATTTTTGCCATTTAATTTAGCCCGATTCCTAACAAACAAGTGACGTCATCCCCTACATACATGATTGCTGTTGTCCTAACTAAACAATAAATCAAAGCTTACTTTAACAACACTAAGATATAACGTCAATTTTAGAGTCATGTTTAGAGTTACGGTTAGATTGAGGGTCTAGTTAACGTTAAGGTTTAGTATTAACGTTAACCCAAAAATAAGAATTTACGTGTTGTCTTACACGACGGGTATGCCAACGTTCCCAGTGCTTTCAACGATTAACTTAAAGGTCAGGATCCGAATTCTTAAAGCTACTTAAGTTTTTCTTAAAGTTAAGCAATATTTGCGTTTTCTCCAAGGTTAATTGTGTCATCTGCGCTCAGCAAAGCTGCTCGACGTATAATAGTCGGTACGATATTATCAACACAACTTTCTATTCGGTCAATTCTTTGTTGCGTATCTAAATATTGTATACATGTTCGGGTCTGTCGTAATAATATTAATCTCATTTGGGAATTCCAATTCAAAATTGTGCTTTGCTAAATTTTTGCCCTTTAATTTAGACTGATTAAATCAGAACGTATTGATCTTGTCACGAAACGACGCGTGCAAACAGCTTTGGTGGTTATCGTTGATTTACTGTCCAGTGCAAACATCAACGGTTCCAGTGCTTTAAGCGATTAACTTTAAGATCAGGTTGTGATATATCTAAGGCTTCAAGTCAATGTTTCACATATGACCTGTCGAAAGTTAAGTGTTTCAATATTTGTACGGCTGATGATGTTGCTTATGCTAACACTAGACTTAGTGCAACGTTGCCTGGGAAAAGTCGACATCAATTACTTTATTCGATAACCCATACTGGATCTTGAGTGGGCGGAAAGTTCTAAAATACGATGAAAAAAGACACAGTCCTGTCTGCCCATTTGATTCACGATTGTTTAAGGACATGCACAATTCAACGACTCTCGTATAATTAATGGTACCATTAGCTTCAATCAGTAGTTTTGTATTTGTATCTTGTGTGTTAGAGCACACTGATTAATAGCAGTAAAAGTGTTGAGGATGTGTGGGTTAATTGTTAACGATTCAGAATAAATCTGATAGGTATGTACCTGGAATGTGTTGTTATCGCAGAACAGAAAAGCCGGACTAATCTTGATGCCGCCGACGCCTATGTGTGATAGCCAATTATTTCAACATTGAAATAACAGATCGATAGTGTGTTTGCTAAATATAGAATAGTAGTGGCACTATTTTCGTTGACATGTCATTTGCAAAGGCAAATGTAACGATAGAAGGAAGCTGTATAGTAAACCGTGCTTTCTACATGTATCAAAGTCAGACATGGAATAACATGATCTCAGTTTATAAAATAATCTGTTTGTATGGTAGTGTGTTCAAAGAATATACACCAATCTAGAATCATTAAAACTAGACTAAATATCGGCGTTTGTCTCTGCACTGTCCGAATGTGTTTAACAAACGGACTAACAAGTATATTTGAAGTAACAGCTGTAGGACGGTACCAGTTTTTCTCGGTTACATTGACTTGTTAATAGCTGTTGTGGGTGTTTATTAATCTATGCGGTATTTATTTATCCTGTGAAATGAATGTGTATCGATTAACAAACTATTTAGTAAAATTAGTAAGTAACTAGTATGTCTGTCGCAGATTCATGGCTTAGAAATGGTCATTACTGACCCGGAATACACAATCTGGGGAAAGTGTTGCAAAACGATCGTTAACCGTCTTCAATTTTATGTTGTTAAAATAGATTTTGAAAACTATGTGATTATCCCGGGACTGTTATCAACACAAGCTCATAAAACTTTTCAAATAAAGTGACAATGGCGACCATTTCAAACCCCCACCCTCTCCAACAAACACAGACACTCCAATCGAAGTTTGACAAACAAAAGTCCAATAAAATTCAACAACCCGACCCACCCTCACGTCTAAGAAAATGTTCGCTATTTAATTTAAACCGATTATTAAAAGCAAGTGACGTCATCTCGTACATTAAGGACTTACCAAACTGCTGTTGTCTTTACTGGACAATAGATCAACGCTTACTAACAACACTGTTAGCACACGTCGATTTTAGTTTCGGGTTTAGGGTTATGGTCAGGTTTAGTGTTCGCTTTAGGGTTAGTTTTACGTTTAGCTTTACTATTAACCCTAATCCAGAACTAAGAATTAACGTGTTGTCAGACGGTTCTATTGCTTTAAACGATTAGGTTAAAGGTCAGGT
>JAQQZZ010045303.1:0-10262 GCA_030265115.1 Mopalia vespertina | reverse complement strand
TTGATTCAGTGGATAGTCAGTTGGTGTTTAATGCTGTGCTTCATGGCATTTCAATTATATAACGGTGATGTACTGACTACGATGTGTATTGATTCAGTGGATAGTCAGTTGGTGTTTAATGCTGTGCTTCATGGCATTTCAATTATATAACGGTGATGTACTGACAGTAAATAGCGACAATAGGTGCTATTTAATGACAGCATGACCAGATTTGAAACATACTGTAATGTTCTGGATATATTTACAGTCCAACTTGAGCAGCATGTTCATATCATGAACATTCCCAGGGAAATTTTAATATAATCTGACCACTCCTTACACAGCTGGGTTTATATCTATGTTCAATTCCTGCTGACTTTTAGCAAGCAAAAGGTTAGCTATAAGAATACAAAAACACCCGTTTCAAAATGAAATATCAGTTCATTTGTGCCCTTGTCTAACATCGATAAACTGATATACAACCCTTTGACGTACCATATAACTGTAGTCCCTAGGGATAACACAACCTTTAGCTCTGACGTAAATACAAAGTGATTAGGCTTTATTACAAAAACAACTTACCTGAGATAACACAGACGAATTACATTCCTGCAAGGCTTCCATTAAACTTAGAAAGTGAAGGTTTACCATTTCGGCAAGCTACAACAACAACAAAAGTGGAAATCAGAGCGCAAGCTTGGCAAAGAACAGATGATTTTATAGAGATAAAACCTCAACATGACTTGAAGCTCTCCAAGGGACTTTTAAATAAACTGGGCCTGTAACCCAAAGGTCCCAGGTTTGAATCCTGGTGGAGGCAAGCAAATTTTTCTCTCTTCATTTATTCAAAATATATATACTGATGAAGTGTATTGTACTGCTCTAGCTTCAATGTTCTTTTACTGTGAATTGGACAGGTCATTGTAGGCTAAGAAATGCCTAAACATTACTGTACTTGAATCCCTGGCCAGACTTAAGAGGAACTTCCAGAGGACAGTGGAAGATGCCGCAAATCTGACATTCCAATGGTATCCAAAATGAAGTATCCCATAATATTTATAAGATTATTTAGTTTTTGAGACGAAGTACCAAATTTCAAAGGTGAATCTGATTTGGAGTTTGACACCATGCTCTAGGATATTTCTTTTTTACATGTATGATGGCGTTGTACTTCTGACAGTAAACAAAAAACCATAAGCTGAAGTGTTATAGAGAGAGTATTGATCAGTTAAGTTTGAATACAATACATATTGGTAGAGTGACTGGTGAAAGTGATAATTACCCGATAAAAGGTGCGAATTAGTGCTGAGTGAACCATCCTTTAAAGCATTGATGAGAGCAGTAATATAATATTCAAACTTCAATGTGCAAAACAATTTTTCGCAAAATGTTATAAAAATTTCAAACCTGGTGAGGCCAGAACTTGAAATATGGCGTCAAATAGAATGACATCATTCAAAAAGAGACATACGATGCAACCTCTGTACTACTTGAGGAAATGACCTTGTATACAAGGTTATAATAGAAACCATGACATTTACCGCAGATGATTTGAAATGTATACAAATGTAGTAGTTTTTACCTACATTTAAACAATAATATATGTTCTCTTTCAAAATTATTGTCCGCAGCTGACAGCAAAACTAATATAACTACAAAAATATTGAGTATCAGCCATTACTCGTGACATTGGGGGAAAAGTATGTTATGGGCACAAGTAAGATTTCAATGTGTGAATATAAGGATTCAAATTTAGAATAAATTGAAAGACAATATAATGTTGAAGAGCAGGTATTAAAGGGCCTTATCTCAATAGATCTATTATTCATTTTTAGTTAAACACTATACTTATATAACATTCATACACAATAACCAAGCAAACTGAGTTGGACTTAATACATAGGAGATCGTAACTAAAATTCTGTTTAATAAAATGTGGATTGATTGATTGGTTTTTAATACTGTGGCCAAGGGTATTCCCCTTACACAGGTCTGTGCTGTTGGGGAGAACAGTCAGAATGGGGTTTCCCCATGGTTATGCAAACTTAATTTAGGAGGACCTATTTATAGGTTTCCCAAATTGTTTGCAGTCTTCATGTAAATTTAAATTTTTCCACTAATTTTGACAAATTTTGTCATACAATAAACAATGATGTTTGTGTTTTAAAGCAATTTTGCTTTATTTTTCAGCAAGGCACACTTATGTATTTAAAAAATCAGCAAACCAGGGGAAAATGCAAATGTCAGGTTACCTGACAAAATGTTAGAGGACCGATTTTTAGGTTATGTCGGAAAAGATTACAGCACAGGCCTGCTTACATAACAGGGGTGTATCTAACAGTTATTGCCGGCCCACACTTATACAAGACAACATATAAAATGTTTAGTGTTTAGCTCAATTTGATAATTAATGTTCCTCCAGTGCTAGTAGGTCTACGCTTGAAACTTTCTGCCCCTCAGCCAAACCACATATAATATATGGAAGTTGATGAACTGTGTCTTACAAACTCTTAGTCCAGATCACATGACATGATTGTTTTGCTTGATAGGGATTACATTCATATAACAGTATGTCAGCACAATGGATTAAGGAAATCACCCTTGACACCACTGGCAACAGACACGACAGGACAGGTCGCAATAAAAACAGATTAGCATCATGCTGCCCCGTATCTCTGAGAGCATCAGGGCAACAGGAGTGCAGCATCTTCCAAGCCACATGATGGAAAGCTTTGATGGTGAGGACATTACACAGTTATCATACACAACACAATCTCTCCATAATCACAATTTGTATAGTTCTTGATAAACTCAATAATCTCGATCAATCTTAATAGAACTTCATACCAATACTAACAAAATTATTTTAATCTGTTTCACTCAAATATAGAAAAATAAAACAGTTAGTTACATATTTATTGCACGGCTGTTGTTTTTAATGTCATCTAATCATGAAAGCAGGAAACATTTTTGACAAATTCACATGGATTTGTGTGAAGACGACAGGGATAATGCAAACTTAACTAGCCCTGGATCTCTTCATCACAAACAAAACCACTGGCCACAAATATCAACCCACCAAAATTGACAGTTTTGATTTTAGCTCTAAACTACTCACTTTAAGACTCTGCGGCCTCAAATTGTTGCCATACTTAAAAAAAACCAATTTTCTACTTAATCTAAACACGAATGACAAATGAAAAGAAAGGTTTTTTCCGAAACGATTACATAAACTATACTTGAAAAACTTAAGTTCTAAAAAATAGTGGCAGCTCAAGCAAAAACAAAATGAAGTACTCATAAACATTTATATCCATTGACAATTGAACTCTACTAGGACTTACAGAAACCACCTGCTTTTTACCATCATTCACTTCCTGGAAAATAAAACTGACTGTTTTAAACCTATGGGGAACCTGGTTACCTGTTAACGGGATTGTCAGTGTAATTTGTCCCAATGCTGTTTGTTGTTTATGAGGTAAGATTAAATGGCTTCATCAACAATAGCTGGTTTAGCTATATCTTAAAGTCATAGCAATCAAAGTAAAAACTCTTGGTACATGTAGGTTCCATTGAATTTATTATACAAACAATATTTTGGTAGATTTTGGTTTATTATCAATATTCATCCTCCATCTAAGACGTATTTACTTTCCTCTAATAACAGATCCTAAATATATATTTCAATTTAATTTTTTTTAAAAATCTATTAATATTACTTATATTATATTAACACTTTAAGTCAAATTCTAATACCAAGAATACACAGAGAGTTAATTTTAGTTATAGTCGCATGCTTTTAATTCTACACTTTAAAGACAAATATATACCTGGTGACAGAATGCACCTAAAATGGTCAGTCTTTAAGCAGTTATCTAGCAGAATAATTTATTCTTTGTTACATCTAAATTTAGTCCCATAATTGAAATGTATTTCAAATCTTATAATAATGGTTCTTATTAAAGGATAATCAATGATGATTAGGGAAAGTTGTCTCAATGTCTATGATGATCGGCTGATTAGTTTTTTTAAGCCACTTTCAGCTGCTATATTCAGTCCCAAAGTGTAATCAGACATACATACCACTTTAGAGTGAGAGAGAAGTTGAAGTACCCCTGGGGTGACCCTTGCCCAGAAGTCCATGATGGTACTGGAGGCTAGAGTATGAGACTCGCTCCCTGGGGCATGCATGATAGCAGCTGACTCACAATACATCGTCCATAGCTGCAAACACAATCAGTAATAAACAACTCAACATCACGATCCAAAGCAGGGGAAACAACAGCAAAGACTCAAAAAGCTGACAAAATTAAAAGAGTTTACATGTATCTGTAGTATTTTATTATATTGGCCTCACAAAATAAATACTAAAGTTATGAAAATTAAAAGCACAATTATCTAAATCTACAAGATATATAGATATGATTCATTAGGGTTTAACACCGTACTTAAGGGTATTTCACTTACATGATGACACTACGACACAACCATAAAATTTGACGATTTGTACTGTTGGGATTTGTTTGTTTGTTTGATTGGGGTTTAACGTCATACTCAAGGGTATTTCACTTGAGAAATGAAATCCTTACCTGACAAAGGATGAACGCATGGAACAAGGAAGACATGTGTAACACAGATGTCTGTCAAAAGAAAAAAGACCAGTCTTATTTAAAATTCGTTATCAAGTTTTGTGAGAGCAGTTCTATTGAATCAAAATCAATGAATTAAAATCAATAATTTCAAGACTGAAACTAACAGAAAATAGAAAACAATGGACATCCTCGGAAACAAACAAATGGTTAATCAAGAGGGTCAATATGTAATAAATTTAAATACAAGATAAGAAATTCCCAATCACACATTCATTGGTTTGTGATAATCAATCAGCTTTCAATCCAAAATTCACCTGAGATATTCTTGATAAACGTGTCATTATATTTTCACACATAACAACAATCAAACACTAACTCAGAAACTTCTTTTTAACGAGACTAACCTTTGACTGTTCTGCAAAGCCTGTCATGATGACCATCACATGATCAGCTATCTGAGAACTGGCCTCCATTGGGATTGGTTGACACACGATTGGGGCGGTACCATCAGTCAGGGCCGTATGTGTGAGAGAACCAATCAACAACCAGGCCAGTAATCGTATGTGACCAACACAGTCTATAAACTCTTTGGTACTGAAATAAAATATTTTGTGAAAATTCTATAAAAGTAGTAAGATATTACAGAATTTGCCATCAAAATATTTTTTGTTATACTACCCATCATTTAACTCATATGGTGGCCCCAAAGTTGCAATGGGTGAATGAAACCAAATCATTTAACTCAATGGTGGTCCTAAATGTGCAATGGGTGAAAGAAACCAACATTGACACAATAAAGGACTGTGATATCATAGAGGACAACCAAAGTGTAGGATTTACAGTACAGGATACCACAAACACATCAGGTTCATATCAACCCTTAGCTCAACAACAACCTTCAGAAGTCATGAAATACTATAACAAATGTACTACTTTGCTTAAATGTTAGGGAGATTAGGTCAATCTAGATTGTTTAATGTTAGAGAGATTAAGTCAATCTCAATTGTTGAATGAATTAAACAAAGCATTGTCAGGATAGGTACCTGTATCCGGGGGTCAAAATGATTGGATGGTTGTTACAGTTTTTACATGTGACAGAAAGTACCTATTGCTTGCAACAGGCAGTATTTCGTCTTCTAAAAATTTCAGCCTCTGACCATTGGAGATAACTTGTGTAAGAATTAACCCGGGGAGATCGTTAAAGTCATTTATTTGGTTGGAATTTGTGTAGTAATCAATGTTTTGTTTTTGTCAGGGGCTATCTGCTTACCCTTGTTGCATTGCAGATGGTGTATGATACAACCATGGAAGGTAACGAGTGATGGCTCGGCTGTCTCTTCCATTACCCTTACTGATCTCCAGGGCGATGTACTGGGCAAGAGCAGATTTTAACTGACTTCCCAATGTATCCTCATTAAGACTGGTACTCCCTCCTTTCATGTTATTCTGTCAAATAAACATCATATGTTTAAACAAATTATCATTTGATTTCATACTATCAGGACAGAGAAATGTGAACAATATTGTTTTGGTGATTTATCCTGAAAAAAGAAAGTGCCAAAACTGATGTTTCAAATAAATATTTCAAGGAACTGTTAGTCCATCAAAAGTGAGCGTTTTTTTTAAGATATATTTTTTTTGTTTACAAATAACATGTATGTATTGGAATATTGAACTGAACAGTAGATCGGTGCTTGATCTTGAAACAGGCATTCAGGATGAGGAGTTTAATTTCCAAAATAAAGAAATTTTTGACGGACTGATAGAAAGACAAAACAATTTTATATTTGTTCTATAATATTTCCATTTTTAATTAGTCAGTCGGTCAGACAGTGATCTTGTATCATTTTAATAGTTACCAAGTATGGATAAATCACTTGTATTTACAATAGATTTATTCAATTCATTATTTAGTTTATTGATTGTTTCAGTTTTACAACAAATTTGCTGTTAGGCTATACAGATGTCACTTCTGAGTTGAAATTGGATTTGACACGACCAGATTCTTACTTCTTCTTTTTTTCAAGAAACTAAACTAGTTATAGAGCTTTACAGTTAAACCTGAGCTCACTTCCAACAATTAAATATATTTTGTCATAAACTTCTGAAATATTTTCAAAAAGAAAAGCAATCTTTGTTTTCAATAGAAACCTTATTGAGGTCTTCGAAACAACTCAATACTAAATGCACACAAAAGTAAAGGATAGATTTGCAGGAAATGTCCAGACACCAGGACCAATTGCCTTTGAAAGAGAGAACTTTATTCAAAATTTTATTCGTTCTCTCTTTGCGTGACATCATTGGAAAATACAAACAAAACCAAATGATATACAATAGTATTGATTTACAAAACGTTAAGTCTGCACATTACCTTGACCTTTGTGAGTGTATGAAGGTCAGCAATAAACTCCATACAGTCTGTAAGGTGTTGTCTCATACACTCAGCAGCTGATGTGCTGATCAATGCATGAGCATGGGAGTGATAAATACTCATCATGTCCTCGATGATAGGGGAGGGACAAATAGTGCCATCAGCATCTAGGATTACAAACTGGATGAGGAGAAAATAAACAAATATAAGATATGCCGGAGACTTCTCTACATGCCATGATTTGACTAATGTACTTATGATCAACTGACATTCATCTACTGTACAGCTATTCTACCTTACAGATATACACCTACTAATACTGTTAGATAATCTGAAGAACTTAAATTTTTACACAGGAATAGACTCACCTGAGCTAATAAAAGCCAGTTTTCATCAGGTAAGGTGGATTTAAACTTTAGAGCCTGTACTAATTCAAATACCACACTTCTTGTCAAGAATAACTTGTCTCTCTCCTGGGAATATATAAACATTGTTTAGTAAATATCTGGAAACTTGAGCAGGCAACTTTTTGATACACTCAATTTTACTTTTCCATACAAAACACCTAACTGTATAGTGTAATAATGACTAAACATGTTCTGTAATGTGAGTGGATTGTCTCCCTTTAACTGCTCTTAATTGTGAATTAAACATCACTTGGTAGTCCTTGAATGTACTGCACACATTATCACGGCTACGGACATGACATGCACTATTTTCAACTCAACTGATAAACATAGTCCACGTTGTGTAGAAATATTCAGGTGTAATCGGTTTTTGGTTCAGAACTTTATTTACTTTTAAACTGAATTTGCGTATACTGAAGTCATATGGACATCGCTATATTTATATAATAGTGTGGGGAGTGTGATTAAATAAGCTTCGGCAAACATAATGTACAATTTTGGTGCATAAAAAATAAGCGAATAAGCGAAAATGATGATATCTAACCAACGAGAATTGCGCGACATTTGGCTGATTGATTTAACACAAAAAATGCACTGGTTAAGCTGGAGCTATAGCTTGTTGTTTTTGACCACACAGAAAACTATTTCCCAAGAATGACAGATTGACCAATTTTTAATTAGTACTAAAAATGGCCCAAGGGTATTACTCTAACACTAAAGGCTGTATTAACAAAAACATAAATGTCAAGCCTTTTTTCTCATTGGAAAACAGTGCTCCTCCAGTGACAACAGGACAATGCTCTGAACATACTGCCCTTAGCCAGAGGGCTCTAGGCTCTGGACATAATGCCCTTAGCAAGAGGGCTCTAGGCTCTGAACATACTGCCCTTAGCCAGACAGCACTAGGCTCTGAACATACTGCCCTTAGCCAGAGGGCACTAGGCTCTGAACATACTTCCCTTACCCAGAGGGCTCTAGGCTCTGAACATACTGCCCTTAACCAGAGGGCTCTAGGCTCTGAACATACTGCCCTTAGCCAGAGAGCACTAGGCTCTGAACATACTGCCCTTAGCCAGAGGGCTGTAGGCTCTGAACATACTGCCCTTAACCAGAGGGCTCTAGGCTCTGGACATAATGCTCTTAGCCAGAGGGCTGTAGGCTCTGAACATACTGCCCTTAGCCAGAGGGCTCTAGGCTCTGAACATACTGACTCTAGGCTCTGCCCTTAGCCATAGGGCTCCTAAATGACAGACATTTCAGCATTAATGGCTGAGGACACGGCCTCAACTAACATAACTCACCGAATTATAACCGATTACTTTTGTTCATTCAGACATTAAGGGTAGCAGTTGTGTTCGTATATATTAGAGCACAACACTTACTAATACCTTTGCATCTTCAAACAAGATAATTCATGGGTACATTAGACATACAGATTACTGTTCCATATTCAAACAGAAGTATTAATGATTACCTTTGTAAAAGCTCTATTACTTAAAGAGCATATATCCAGTAAATGTTGAAGCTTGAATGAACAGTTCTGTATAGTAAAGCTGAGTAGTTTGGAAAATGGCTCCAAAATACTCTGAAATAGAGAGAATGGTTTGATAAATTCGTCATATGTCTATAATATATTCCCAATACAATGCTTTTATATACAACTTTGAATGTGTTCTTGGATGTAATTTTTTTCTTGTAGTTTTGAAATATCTATTTTTTTTCAAATCTGACCTCAGATGGCTACTTAAATAACAAATAGAGGCGAAAATAGATGATGGCTATCTCATTCGGACAGCAGTGTAAAATAATCTTGTTATTATCATGGTTAGAATTACCCTGTTGTTGGAGATTCCTGGGACCTTCAACACAGCAATCATTATCTTCATAGAGGAAGTGATGTCACAAGGGTTGGGCAAGATCGTAACCAGACGACGGAAGAAAATATCAAACTGGACAAGAATGTTATTCCACATGGGTGAGTTTGTTTCCAAGGTGATACAGTTTATGTATGTAGCGACATTGTTGAGGAGAAGCATGATCCCATCACTGGTTAAATTCTTCTTGGTGTTCAAACCCTGGTAAGAGGAATAGTGAGAACAAATGGCATAAGGAGATCAAAAAAACAACAACACAAACAATTGAATAGCATAAATATTTTCTTTGAAATGTCAAACCACACCTAGTATGGTGGCAGATAAGGTCATGCCCTTGTAGTTAACTTCATTGCTCATTAATGCTAGAGTGTTCATTCTTACTTTTATGGAGCACGTATGACATAGACTAGGCTGTGTAAACCCACTGTTATTATAAGAAGAGTAATACGTTTCAGGTAGTAAATAGGAGCGGCGTAGTTTTTACCTCCAGTAAGAAGAGCAGAGGGGCGTGGCAGTTGAGTTCAGTGAAGTCCACCAGAGCTGTGGCCATTGTTTTCATGAAGGTTGTGTCTGAAACAAGTAAAGGTAATCAACTCTGATTCACACCTTAGGGTTCGAATAAAGTCTTATTTACTCCCTTCTTTTTAATTGGCTCCTAAATAAGTAGATATTGCAAAATGGAAGTAAACAGTTCAAGTGTGAATAACATTTTCACAGTTTCTCAACATTGTATGATTTGGTTGGCTTAGTACCTGAGGCAGTACCTTAAGTCACCACTTGATTATATCTATGTATGTACCTGAAGCAGTACCTTAAGTCACCACTTGTTTATATCTATGTATGTACCTGAAGCAGTACCTTAAGTCATCGCTTGATTATATCTATGTATGTACCTGAAGCAGTACCTTAAGTCACCGCTTGATTATATCTATGTATGTACCTGAAGCAGTACCTTAAGTCACCGCTTGATTATATCTATGTATGTACCTGAAGCAGTACCTTAAGTCACCGCTTGATTATATCTATGTATGTACCTGAA
>JAQQZZ010045292.1:0-10262 GCA_030265115.1 Mopalia vespertina | reverse complement strand
CCATTGGGCTGGCACGTCGTCATATAAGTGAAATACCCTTGAGTACGACGTTAAACACCAATCAAACAAACAAACAAATCCAATGAAACTTTTTTTTTGCGCGTTGTCAACCAAGTAAAACTGACATTGTTAAAAAAAATTAATAAACACTATACAGATTTAGGATTTTTCCATTTTTTTTCTTCAGGAATCACGAGTTTGAGAACAGATTGTCGCCATCTTGAAAAGGTAGATGTTTTTACAAAAATTAAGCGAATAGACCATCAATGCTTTTTTTGGTTTGTTACTTCAGTAATTGCAGATTTAAATGGCAAACAAAATGGCACATATAAGCCACTTTTGCAGTATCTTGTGTAGCAAATATACATATTTAGACTGTATGTATATAAAACATGTGTGAAGAAGAGAAAAAGTTGTATTTGGGTCTTGAAATGTTGACTTTTGGGGGTAAATTAAATGGGACAGCTTATCACTCCCAGAAGTTAAATACCAGCGAAAATACATCGGGTGTGAGAAAAAAACAGTGAAAGTGAAACAGTATTTAGGTCTCATTTCACTGCTTCCGATTTGTTCGAATACATATGGAATTTGTCACTATTACTTATAAACCTTCGTTCAAAATCATAAAATAGCGCTTCAGTGCAAATTGGTCTTGGTTCACTTCAAAAGGCAGCGAGTTGAGAGGGAGCTTCCTGTTGCCCTGGTGCTCTCCGAGCTGTGGCGCAACACGAAGCCGATCTGTTTGTGATGTTTTTGTATTGCGTCCAGTGATCGCCTGTATTTGTCCTATGCTGTCTTTGTTTATTGCCAGTTGTGTCGGGTGGTGTCCTCCACCCGTTGGGCTGGCACGCCGTCATATGAACAAAATAACCTTAAGTACGACGTTAAACTCCAATCAAACAAACAAACAAACCCTTCCGGAGTGAGTGACTAACCAAATAGGATAAGGATTACCCATACAATCAGACTCAGATACCCGGATGTAGCTAATTCGTATTAACTGCATGTGGATTTCTTTCCATATATTTTCACATTACGTCCCAAACAAGGCACAAGGGCTCAAACCAACCGCTTGATAAAATAATGCGCAGGTAAAATAATCAAGTACTCGAAACGATGGAATAAAATAAGTCTTAATGATATTTAAGCTTATTAGTCTATTTAAACGCAGGCATATTTTGCAATCATTAAAAATCGATTTATTTAAAATATATTATCAGTCAAACAAATATTATTATCTTAAGTTTAATTCACACTATGTTGAATTCGTGTGTCCTTATCAAATGGCTATATTGTCCTTGACATTCACGAAGAGTAGGTAATATAAAGAAGTGGCTATCATCATAAAGGGAGACTACTCTACTCAGGCCCAGTCTATTTCTTCTCCAGTAGTTCCAACAGTCTCTTGAGTAGTGGTGATTGCGAGCCAATCAATAATACTTGGTCCTGTAGACTGTCCTTCTACTGTCACCAGCTCACCTGGAATGATAATCACAGGATTTTGCTTTACAAGTTTTCAGCACTCACATTCTAAACAAATGTGTAAACTGACTGCAGAGAATCTGCTAAACTGACCACATTTTGGTATCGACCCTGGTACCATTATCCAGTCAAGTTGCCCATTTGATAATGGTGGCAGGATAGATACCGAGAGGAATAATCATTATCTTCTTCTGTTAAGCACATATCGACCAAGGAAACAACAGTTTATCTGATAATACGATTTCTGGACAACAGATAATCTTTATCATTAGAAGGCGGGGTGGCTGCGTGGTCTAGGTGGACAGCATTTATACTGCTGGCGATTTGGTGCCTAACTCTGAGGGTCATGGGTTCGATTCCCGGACGGTTTTCAACCTGCACCATTTTCTGAACTGGAATCTGTTCAAACTAAGAAAGTGCTATCCCAAAATAACGATAATACTGTAAACAGATAATCTGATAATACGATTTCTGGACAACAGATAATCTGCTTCACAACGAACGTTACTCTATTTGATTCAAAGAAAATAATGATAAATGGCGTTCAAATTCTCGTCGGAGGCAACATTACTAATATAGAGACCTAATCATTCTGCTTTCGTTGAGACTTGGGCCAATTTGAGATGACTCACTTTGGAAGTTGTTTCAACGCTCGATGATGTCATCCGATCTACATTTTGTGTAAAGTACACTAACAGGCCAACCCTTTCTATTTACAACAAGAATAAGAAATAATGAAATAAGAAATAGCGTATTTAATTTTACGTTTAGTAACAGCACACTCTGGATTGCTATGTTATTTTAATCTGCGAATTGATTTTCTGCAACGATGTACCTCATAATTTGCAATATATTCAATTTTGATGACAATTAATTTACATTTTTTTTAGAGTAACAAAAACCTGAGATGTAGGAGTCTATATGGATAAAAATAAAACTCATCGATACCAAGTCATTTTAATTGGCACATTTTCTAGACCCACAGTAATCGACCCTGATTACTTGTCCCAAATCGAAAGCCAGATACAGGTAGCCTCCACCTATAGCGACGAGATCATCTTGCTCGGTGATTTTAACTATGATATGTTAATGCACGAATAATCTGGCCCAATAAATTATATATATGAGACTTAAAAATATAATAACTGAAGCCACTCGCATAACGGAGACTTCCAACTCTTTAGTTGCTATAATTCTCACATCTAGGCCTGAAAAGGCTTCTGCCAGCGGAGTGATACCATGTGGTTGAAATGATCGTTCTATTGTTTATCTTATTCGTAAAGCCCGTAATACAAAAAGTGCCCAAAAAATTATTACAGTGCGATCATTTAGACATTTTAACGAATCGTCGTTTCTAGAAGATCTTCGCATTCTTCTGTGGGGTATTTTAGAGGCGGCCTATGATGCGGATCAAGCATGGGGGCTTTTTAAATTGTTATTTGTTTCCATATGTGATAAACATGCACCTTTTGCCACAATACGTGAGCGGGACTTTTGGTACTACAAAGCGCAAAAGTCTAGAAAACAATGTGATTGAAAAAGAGCTAGGCAATTAAGAAACAAATGTAACAATTTGTGCCAAACACTTAAGAAAAATTATTACGCTGACCTTATAAGTAAAAGCAAAAACGACAATAAAAAAGTGTGGAAAACATTGAAAACTTTATTGCCTGACTCCTCTAAACATTGTGTAAATGTAAATGGAAGCGAGGCGACAGATTCCCATTTTCACAGATATTGGGTACAAGTTAGCAGAAATTCATAAAAATAAATCCAATAACATCAAAACATGTAGTGAAAGTCATTCTGGTGCCCATTTTGGATTTTGTGACATGCTTTCACGTATACACAATTACGATCACTTTCTATAGCTTAAGCTACGTGACCGGAATTGACGATTTGAACAGTATAGGTTGCCGAAATGTGCTGCTTCATGCATCCCCTCGCATCTCACCAATATATTCAATTTGTCTCTTAAAACCGCTAACCTCCCTGTCGAATGGAAACAGGCTAAGATAACGCCAGTTTTTTTAGGATGGCGACACGAACGAAATTTGAAATTACAGACCAATATCGGTCTGGCCTGTTCCCCTGAAACTATCGGAGAGAGCGGTTCACGAACAACTATATTCTATCCTAACCGAAAATAAACTCATAACCAATTTCCAGTCCGGTTTCCGTCCCAAAAATTCAACAAGTACTGCCCTAGCTGATGTAACAGACTACATTCTTCAAAATATGGAAAGCGATCTCCTGACAGGCGCAGTGTTTTTGGACCTGAAAAAAGGCCTTTCACTCGGTCGTCCGCAATTTACTAATGAAACAGCTAAGCAGTTTGGGGATTTTGGGTTTGGAGCTTTACTGGCTTACTAATTATATGTCAGACCGGAAGCAATCCACTGTCATAAATAATTGTATGTTTGACTTACAGGTGGTCAGGTATGGGGTCCCTATTGGGTTCATACTCGCCCCTCTGATCTTTATAACGTGCATTAACGACCTACCGAGTGTCATTTAAAATTGTAAAATATGGCTATATGCTGACGACACACCTTTATTTTACTGTCATAAAGGCCAGAATCGCCTACCATATATACTCGCTTAAGAAATGGACAACATTAACAACGGGCCTGGTGCAAATAAACTTACTCTAAATTGTTAAAAGACAAAGAGTATGACATTCGATACGTTAAAACGTTTAAAAGGTAACAGTATTCGGGTGGAATTGTGTGGTGAATTAATTGAGCACGTTGATACTTTTAAGTGCTTAGGCCTTTGGTTAGATCCTCAGCTAGCATGGGGAATTCACATTAACAAAGTCTGTGGTAAAATATTGCAGCGAATTGCGGCTCTCTCTCGAATTCGAAAGTATTTAGATCACCACTCAGTTCTGAAAATCTAAAATACCTTTATCCTACCGCACTTTGACTATTGTGGTATAATATGGTCTAACTGTGGGAAATCTCTTCTATTAAAGCTACGAAGAATCCAAAATGGAGCCGCGCGTGTAATACTTAATGCACACAAGCGAGCGCACATACAGGAAATGTTTTTTTAATACTGAATGGCAAAACCTCTCCGACAGACTTTTCAAGTTTGTAAATTTGTACATGTGTGTTTAAAAGGTGAGTGTTCTGAACATCTCAAAACAAAATACCAAAGAGTCAGCAATAAACATGGACACAATATCCGCTCTGCGAGTAGAGGTCTATTGTCTCTTACGCAAAATAAACTTGAGGTGGGAAAGCGAACTCTGACACATAGAGGGGCGTTGGCTTACAATTTATTGTCATTGGAACTTATAGTTTTAAATCTACATTAAAAAAACATAGCAGGTGAGTTTTTTTTAAGAACTATCATTAAAACACTGGCTTTAGATTATCTATTATTGTAGTTTTAAAAATTGAGCAAATTGGTAAAAGCTTATTTTAGTTTTTAAAACTGCAGATATTGATACTTGTTTGTGTTATTTACAAACTATTCTAATTACACACTAAAATTAAGCATAATGGTATACACTTTTACTATTTACAAACTACAGGACTAACTTTTAGTTTTTAAAACTTAACATATTGGTATGCTCTTGTTGATACTTATTGATACATTTATGTATTAATTAAAAACTGTTCTACTCACACACGATCGGGGAATTTGTCATAGTTTTGAGTTTATAGTTGATATAAATAGTAAAAGAATATAACACAGTTTAATTTAAATACCATACATATTGTTTTCGTCAATGGTGGAAATAATACACTCGATGCTTTGCGTCTAATGGTTATTCTTTCAACCATTCACTAGAGCAATATTTACATACCAATTTAGCCTACAAAATACTCCGTCATTTTTTTCTTGACTCTTTGTTGACGTAAGTACAATTATGCAGCAAGCAACTGTTCCCTTTGTTTATTTCACAGCTTCTTGCAGTTCCATTTATAAGTCTCAAAATAGAAACATTTCAAACGGTGTCATGATTTACCTTTGCACAATTGTGGAGGAAATTGTTAGCTTTCAACCAATGATCCCGTCATAGACAGAACAGCGAAATGACAGCTGCTGGCAGCTTACTTACAAAGTAGTATTATTGAACTTTATTACAGCACTTACAGCGTGGTAAATCTCGACAGACTCTTCGCTCTTCGGCACCATGCTCATCTGAATCGAAATTGACATTACGGTAGTTAACATATTTTCAGATTTTTTGTTTCAACGGTTTGCATACTTGTAACTTACATATATACTGCGTTGCACTATACAATTCCCATCAAAGCTTTAATAAAGCAGCATACCATTTATGTTCATACTGTGATCCAAAAAGTAGCTAACACAGTGCTGAATATACATCGAATTTTGATCATATATCACGGTCCTGTGTAGTAGTCTCATTAGAGTAAAAGACATTTTGGGGATGACTTACCAATTACACATTCTCCGCGATGTTGAGGTTCTGGACAGGCGCAGTTCCTCTCCCTCTTTCTAAACACGGGTTCGGATTCATGTTGACACGTGGGGCAGTCACGGTTCCAATTACTCCATTCACACCATGAACCCGCCACTGAATAATAATACTTCAACTCAGACAATTGACGGACGAGAAATGAGTGATTTTAACATGATTATGGACGGTGGTTTTATGAATCCCTCTAAGTTACAAGTACTCAATGAAGAAAGCGAGATGGTTTAAATCAAGGTGACAATCAATACTATGTCTTTGTATACACTGTTAACATATGTAGTTTACTCCCGCCTCTAGACAAACATAGGCTATCCTGGCTATGAAGCATAAACATCGCAAACCTGAGTTTGACATCATCTAGGCCGCCATACCACCCTTGTTTTCAAATCAATTGACAACATAGTCCGCGTTCTGTGGGAAATTCAGTCTGCATCTGTTATAGTTCAGAATAAAATGGCCTCCTAAACAAAATGTGCGTATTCTAAAGTCATATTTATTTCGCTAGGTAGGCTGGTAAATATTCTTTCGACGAACAGGATGCTCGATATTGGTGCGTATTAATACGTGCATCATGGACGATGGTAGTGACGATTCCACCGCAATGAAAATCGCAAGTTTAATAACACTTCATTTTTTGTTGAAATTTGATTTTTCAACTCGAAAACCCTTTGAGCTACATCCGTTAAATTCGGCATGCCCATAAGTGACAAAATAATCTGGTAAACGGTATCTCAATTTTAATTGTTTTCCTAGTTCTCTCTTAAAGGCAATTTTCCTAAAATTAATTATGAAAATGGGACTTCTGCATTAAAAGATAAATTATTAAACAAGTTCGCCAACTTAAAAGAATTTGAGGTATCCATTAATCAATTAAATTTCGACAAAAAATGAAGCGCTAGAAATCGACCCATCCAGCTGTACAATTGCAAAGAACTGAATTAATATTTTCAAACTTAAAATTAAATGACCTCTAATTGGAATTTAAATATAAGTTTTATACAAAATGCCGGACAAAATACAGAATGTTTAAATAAAGAAATATAATAAAATTGACCCTAGAAGGAGTTGTCCACACGGATATAGAGTCTGAAGCCACAGAACTGAAATAATTTTGCTGATGAAAATTCCAAATAAACAACCAAATGTAAACTTCAGATTATTGAAGATTTAAATAGAATAGTACCTGGGCATGAATTGCTTCTATCACACTCAGCTGTTCGCCTTCGAGAACCAGAACAATGGGTTCCACCATTCCTGGGGTAAGGGTTGTTACACGATCTAATTTCTCTTGTTTCACCTAGAAGGTCTGAGCATTCCCCAGCGTTACAGTCTCCAAAGGCTATCCATTCTGACCAACCGCCGTCCACTAAAATAATACATTGATCACAGTTTATTGTAAATTATTTCCAACTTATAACTTATCCCAGAAACAGTACTTCTCCACCGGGATGAGTCTAAATCAATTTTTTTATCACTCCGGTTATTTGCATATGGAGTGTGCTGTATATATTATCCGTTTAAATAAACTCTTTAAAACAATATAACATATAATGGAAAGAAAAGAAGCAACAATATTGCATTTTGTTCATTATGAGGGATGTAATGTAGGAGATTCAGAAACTCCGCATATCTTCCTTCCTTTGGATGAATTAAAATAGATAGACGAGAAAAGTGGGTGGAGTAAACAAAGAGAGTGATGCATGTGGATTAATTCGTCGAGAATGATGCTCCTCTCTCAATCCCTGATTGCTCCTGATCCAAAAATCCTGATAAATCAATGGCGACTAACTTCCGTAAATTATACTTCAACAGGACAACATCCGGGGACCATCCTCGATCATTCACACGGTCAACTTTTCGCAGGTGTTAATCTAACATAGAATTTATTCTACTTGTTACGGTAGAAAACAAACAGAAAGTAAAAGATCAACTATTTTTTTTATTTACAATATTTATTGTAAAATAACAACAACAATAGCAGTGATATACAATATAGTATTAAATGGCAGAAATACTTTAAGAGATACAATTGAAGGTAAGAGACAATGAAAATATTAGGTATATATAAAGTAACTTAGATATAGCATACAATGGATCAGCGTCTAAACCTGCCTTACAGTTGAGTCCAAGTGCGTTGACTTTATAAAAACTTCTTCGTAGTTTACGGTAACACATCCTCAGATAAACAGTTTTAAGGCATCAGACACGGAATTGTTCTGATTATATCCACACCAGGGTAATCACCATATCCAGATCCGATATTAATCCACTTAAAGAGATATCCAGGCTAGGTTCAGAATTCAATGAAATAAATTCTGTCCGACTGCGACGTAGTTACATATATAAATTCATCAGTTTACTTATCTCTATATCTGTTGGCATGGCTGGTTGATCACTCTTTAGACTGAATAGTGACTGGCTTGTGACTGGTGAAAAGTCATACAATCGATCTCACTTATATAGGGAGATGTAGAAGTTTCCAAATATAATTTTAGAACAACATCACATAGAAAACTCTGGAAAACTTAATTTTACCCAATCAACAGATTTCAAAACAACAAGTTCAGGGTCAGAGAAACTACTAGAACAATGAAAGTAAATAAACAGTGACTGACCGGTGAAAAGTGGGTCATTATAGCTTCTAGCAAATTCAGTATATAAACAAAGTGATTGACCTGTGATAACAAGGTCAAAATAACTACAATGTACACTGGTCAAAACTACTACAATGTTGCTTGTTTACATTGAAAGATACATGAATCTATTTATAGCCAATGACTTAAATCATTTTCAACCTCAGCTTGAAATAAACATGTATACCACATACTAGCTACGTTAAGACATCCACACTCAGATTAATAAAAGTCATCCTGTTTTGCACTACTGCCATGAGCTGATCACGTGTAGTGACCATGCGACTACCCAAATCATGTGACTTTTCCCTGGCATTTCCCTCACATTATGACTAATCCTGGACAACGGCATAAAACGCAATAAAATAGTCATATAATCTAGGAATGAATTGTTTCTAATGATCAGCATCATACTCTTACATTGCTAGCATTAGGTCTACTGATGTAGAATGTAGTAGGCCTTCTTCGGTTGAAGCCAAGTTGTGGCTGGCAAAGCATCCGCCATTCACTCTGAACGACATATAATAAGAATTGAGTGAATTATATCGTTGCTCCATTTCATCTGCTGATTATGTAAAATCTGATTTGAAACAGGATTTTAATAGAGACGAGGCTCGATCACCAAGAGATAACAATAGGTACAGGTATTACATGATTGAATAATAAAGTCACAACGTGCGATGGGGTCTATGCTGTTTCTGAAGGATCTATGATACCAGATGGAAAATGAAATTTTCCCCATTCTCTCTTACCATTAAAGGTTACTTCTGTCTTTATATTATACACAGCCCCGCCCACTTGCCTTTTCGGCGCATTCAAGTTATCTGCATGTGTAATTTCTTGTTCTAGTTATGTTTTTAATCGGCATAACCAGCTTTGGACTTTTTCGCTTAATGACATACCATCTATCCACCGAAATAATGTTATAAGCCATGATATGGGTAAAATTTTATCGATGTGATTTGAAGTATGTATACCAAATGTTACGATATTGCCCGTGGCAAATATATTGGGAAAGATTCATACGCTTATAGTCTGGTACATCTTCTCTAGCCACGAGTTATATTCCACGAGTTGCATTACAACCCTTGGCGGTTTAAACGAATATAATCGGACTCGGCTTCCAAGCGATTGATTGGATGTGTGGGAACTTTTACACGTCCAGTCAGACGTTGTGTTACGAGAGGCCTCTGCTAGTAAAAATGACAGCGATAGTCAATGAACAAGTGGGTGAAGTGTTGTCGAAACAGGATATTTTTGGGGTATTCAACCAACTCAATGAGAGTATTGCATATGTAGTCCTACCCCCCACTACAGCCACCAACTATCCATCTATATACTCCAATAGTGCTTTACAAAGTTAAACAAATTGTCAAAACTTGAGTATAACATTCAACATATGTTATCAGTGTTTTAACTTAATACTTGACCATTTTATCCACCAGGGGGCGTAGCTGTAGTCTTCTTTATATGCGATAAATCTGCCATGGGTTGTAATTCAGAGTAGTTTAGAATAAAACTGTAGGCTAGAGAAAATGATCCTGGTACGGCTTAGCCTCGACTACTATAGAAATGCTCGAGACTTACGATTGGGATGTTACGAAGGCATGTTGAAAATGGGAAGCTCTGGCATTTTTACTTGCAATGTAGTTCGACAATATCACGCACAAGTAAGTGAAGGACAAGATAAA
>JAQQZZ010045281.1:0-10262 GCA_030265115.1 Mopalia vespertina | reverse complement strand
CAAATCAACGGATAATTTACTGTAATAACTTGTTTTCCCGAGATGTCACTCTACTGTGCTAACGTGGGCTCAATTGCCCGTGTCTCATAGGGTCACGTGACTAGGAACACAAGGAAACATACTTTATCCTTGTTGTATGCTCGCACGAACGGCATGGTTGTGCACGTCGGAGTTTCTGTGTCTTTGACAACGCATTTACCTCTAAAAATAATAATAATCTCTTGTATTAAGTTTCAGGAAAATATTTAGAAATTTATGAGTGTGAAGTTTCTTTTTTGACTGAGTAGCTACAAGAAAATGAAAATTGGTAGGTTCGTCTAAATCCGCGACAGAAAATGTAGCACATTGTTTTCGTTGCGATATTTATTTCATTAGGATAAACAGAATACACTATTGTGTCAAAATCTAAGATTGAGCTAATAGCATGTGTTTAACTGTAACATAACATATTATATATTGACACAATATAAAGAATTCTGAATGATGACTGCCCTCGGCCTTGATTTGATTATTATCGTGTATCGGCCTACTATTCCTTCTTCGGCGTAGCGCTCACGGGTTCGATGGCTGGACTCAACAAAACTGCACGAATGTACAAGTCGAACACAATTAGTAAACAACAGGTGTATTGTGCTGAACAAAAGCGTCCAGTCGACTGCGCCTATAAATGGACCATCAGTTTATAACATGGAGTTTACAATAAAAATATGATGTTCGACATTTTCACTGAGTGGAAACAACAGCTGATCCCATCCCCTCTAAGACGAGAAGGTGCAACTAGCTATTCTAATAGCAATACATTATAGTGCACCCGTTAAGTGACGTAGGTCTGTACCGCATTGACTGATTGAGGTTACGCGATGTCACACGTACCAGAAATTAAATTCATTCACATTTTTGATTGATTGATTGGTGTTTTAGCCGTGCTTAAGGGTATTTCACTTATATTACGGCAGTGTATTCCAACAATAATTGACTCTAGCACAACCAAGATGTGAAGGGTTTGCATAATGTTGGAAAGTTAATCTTCCTCCAGTGCTAAGTAAAGACAGCAAAGCTAGTTTTCAAACAAACTATCTTTAGCCAGAGGGCCACATTTTTGAAACAGCTAATACATGAAGGTCATTGGTTAGAATTTGACTGAGGACGGTGTTAGTATCAATTTGGCAGTCCACATGGCTACAGTGAGTGTCGTTGAGTAGTGAAATTGTAAGAACCGATTGCTCAGCTATTGGAAACTAACTTATCATAGCTAAAGTAAAGATTTTCCTAGTCTGACGAAAACCAGCACTTTATCTATACTCAACACAATCGTATTCTGGCGAGAGTTTCAATAGTGGACGAGACTAAGACAACTCTCGTACGCTATGCAAGACCATCGTGCATTAATTTTCGCCAATATTTGGGGCGACGTATGCCACAGGCAAATACAAGAAGTGCAAAACAAGATGGCCCGGGTGTATCTAAGAGTCAATGTCTCGACGTTGGAAGTAGAATTGAATATATTTTAGAATGTACTCAACATTAACAAAAGATATCTATTATTTTGACGGAGTGATGTCATAGGCAGAAAAACAATTTTGTGTGTCGTTTATCTTACACTAATAGCCTCTGCATTGAATCGGTGCTACTTAATTATTTTAAATTAGGTAAATTCGGGAGCATCAGGCGTCAATTGTTTGATAATTCTCTTCAATACAACGTCATCAACAACAATGTCCACATGATCGAGTGAGTGATTTACTCACAAAGCCCAACCATCACCGTATGAAGATAAAGACAAGTGCTGACGATTGAGCGTTTTTGTTTCCGATTCAAAATAAATTGACTACAATTTACAAATGTTTTGCCGTATTTATTTCTGATTTGACAGGCGGTTGTAGTGAACTATATTTTGCCCTGGTGATCTGAAATCTAAGGGATGGTCTGGGAGGAAGGATACAGGTGTACGAGGGACATTTGACCAATTGGTCTGTTGAGAAAACCCACAGAATCTAAAAAGCTATTTCGTCCATCGAATTCATATTTATCAGGGCCGACTTTTACAAAGCTTCCTTACGCTAGGATGACCACTACACGTAACGTGATACTCAATTGGAAAATTAAGCCCCCTTAGACCTTAAGCTAAGGGGGCTTTGTGACCGAGAATAGTTTACGTAGTGTGGGCCTAAGTGGAACACTAAGATCACCTTAGCTTAAGACATCTTCCCTAGGTAATTCTGATGTCTCTACGAAATTCTGTCACCATCCCAGACTCCCTTACATCGCTTCAGCAGTCAAATAAAGATCTAACTGAATAGAAACAAAAAACGAAGAGAACAACCAAATACATCATGCCGGAACAACCTTCGACACATTATGTACCGGTACAGTTATCGCGGAGGTGAATGGAAGCAATAGTACTACACGAACACGTGCAATGTTAACTGCTGGATGTTTTGAACACATTTGAACAAAACACCGTTCCTTTCTTATGTGTGATTTGGTGCAAATAATACAAAATTTTGTCCTCTGTAAGTAATTTAATAATAGCTCCAGTGACGTCATCATATTAACACAAGAATAGCCTTCAGACATAAACAACTAACATGTGGATAAGTGGGCCATCTAAAATGACTCATAATTATATTGCCCGAGATTATTTACGGTACGAAATGGCCAAGGGATGTTCCGACATATCAAATACATCTGCCACATTTCAAACAGTGTATCGCCTCTGCCGGAATATGGTGGTAAACAGCGGAGACAGACAATATTATTTTCGAGCATTGGCACTAATTGTTAGTATTCATGGTTGCCTATTTTAGAGACCATGTTCTGGTTCATCCGTACTTTGTTAAATGGGAGTTTAACGTATTTCAATGTTCGGACCTAGGCCTATAGCAGAGGGATATAAGGCACCTTGGTTACACACAGCTACGCATTGCCGATTACTCGAATTAGGAGGGACAACTCCTCCTTTGTTGGACTAGAAATATGGCCAAAGCCTGACAAGATGTGGAATAGTTTTACGTCAGGAGACACCTTGTCTCGAGAAGTTGAGTTTAAGGAGGTTTTGTGAAAGGAAGGTGGGCCCAGATCGACAGGGGTATTGAATCCGTGTGTGCCATTAATTGGTGGAGGTTAAGCAGTCCATTGCACCGTCGACATAAACATGGCGGGGGTCACGAACTGACTGTTAATTGCAGGCCTAAAAGGCAAATTCTAATACCATAATCAATGGCTCGGGGGTGAGTTTCCAATAAGAAACGCAATTATGAAATCAGTTTGACAAGCGACGATAATAAATTATACATTGTCTTTATATGAATAATTAAAAGACTATCATTTAGAATTACAACACCACCTCTAAAAATTAAAACAAAAACACACTAAATTAAACATACATTTTGTTTATACATATTCAAATGTATAAGTCGTGATAATAGTGACGTTTGTGGAAAAAAAGAGAATTTAATCTAACAAAAGAAGGATGTTCATATTCTCATACTTTCTTGTTATTTTAAATAGTGTTTTATGATTAACTTGGCAACTGTTTATAATAAAAAAGTAGATCACCACAGATCTTGACCTTAGGCAACAACAGTTGTCGTGACGTCATTGACGGATATGCCAATCCAGGGATGTTTCCGATTGTCCTGAAGCAGAAATATATATTGGGAAGTTGATAATATACGCCTGTAAGTAAACAAGCAAAAAACCGCAAAACCGTGTGTTTGATAAGTCATGAAAGTTTAAATACGTGAGATTGTACTTTGAGCTGTAGGCGATACACTATAACGAGCTGCTTCACTTGGCAGCTATGTGCGTTTCATTAATAGACAGGAAGAAAACTGCATGCCTCCTATTGATTTATTAAATTATATTCCGTTATATCCACGTACCAAAACTGAAATTGATTATTATTTTATTATTGTGATTAAATTCCGGTCTCCCGTTCATTATCACCATAACACACACAGGAGACAACATTCTTAGCTTCACCAAAAGCCAATATCCAGTTACCTCCCTTTAAATTCCAACCCTTCCCTGGACTTGAACGCTACTACATGTTTACCTTCCTTCACATACGTGTTGTATCCGTAATTGATCGTACGATTGGTCATATCTTCAAACCCAAACAAAACATTATAATAAAGTGTTTGGATTGACAGTAACATTCCTGTAAGACACACATAGCTTCAAGTCATTCTAATCAACATTTATAGAATATTATTTTTCACTCTCCCTGTAGGTACACGTGGCATAATAATATTGTTAATCAAATATTTATTGTGTATTGATACTATTATGCCGCACATCATTGACTAGAATGGAGCCGCCACTCAAACAAACGACCAAAAACAAAAGCCATTTTCTTACTACAAAATAGTGTCTCGCATTTAAATGCAGACCTGATAAACCTAAGCTATTCAGTGCGTCTCTCGTAGGCACTTGGCGCAGTTGATTTGAAAAAAAAAACAGCGAAAATTGTGAAAAGAAGCTTATCGACCCCAAAAGATAAATCCATCCGATAAACTTCACAAACCGTGTATTGTCATCGCCTGAAAGCCTACTTACCTATGTATGCATACTGTCCATACGCACAAACAAAGGTGTCACCACGCTGCGAATTTAATATGGCTTAACAGTGTGTGAATTTAATATATGAGTAAATCACGATCAAAAAGCAAAACTGATGCAAATTAAAAACACTGCATCGCGGTTTAGGTTTATCACGTGATATGCCAAATTTCTCACCAAAGAAGAGACAATCGTGTCACGTCCGGGCCGATGTACACGACACATTCAATGATTTCTGAGGGGGGTATTGACATCAAAGAGAATTGTGAAGTTATCCATCCCTGTTTCTCTTATAATAAGTAAGACATCAGCTGTACAACTAATATATTCGCCAGCTCCGCATAACGTCGAAGCTTAACTTCGATGGCTAATAAATTGTTTCGAGTCAATGTCTTCGCAAAATATATAATGATTTGTTTCCTTGTTTTGGGTAAGAAACTAACTTGGTTGTCATTGAAGGGGAAACCTCTGAAATAGCCTCAAAACTATGGTCAAACCTGATAATATGGTCAAAATTTGACAATAAATATTATATATGTCTCAATTTCGCAAATAAACATTTCTCGTAGCGGGGTGAAGTCGGCCAGCAGGGTGAAGTTGGACACTTTTTGTTTTTGTTATTTTCCAATTAAATCGAGGATTAAATCTGCTTTTGTCATGTATCCAAAATGGTCCAAGCAGAAATGGGTTCTCTGAGGGAAATGAAAAATACAGACTAAATGCAGCAAATCAATGAGAAAACATGAAATGAAAAATAGTCAACTTGACCCTGCTGGCCAACTACACCCCACTCTGCGGTGTTTTTTCACCATCTTGAAACATCGAGAATAGTTGTTCTTCAGTCATATGTCACAAGAACCTGAGAAAATTGTTTGCACGCAGATATTTTGCTATATTGTCGATCAGAGTTGTTTCCCTTTACTGAGGTTAAGTGTTAACATAAATTTACACAATGTAACTGTGTCTAGTTGAATATGGTTTACAGATGTCATGCGTAACTCTGCAGCTCTAAATTCTAATAATTATGTTTTGTTTGGCATATGTATGTTGGGTGTTCAATTAGTTAAAGCATAATAATAACAACTCGAAAAAAGATAGGAAATTCACTGCTCACCTGTTCAGTTTATTTATCAAACCATGATCATCTTTATGAAAATCGGTCCAATGTGTTTTATAAAAAAAACTTATTTCGCTAATGTGACGCCATCCAGTCTAATGCCAACGAGTACAGGAAAACATACTCAACTTGAGTGAATCACACAATGAGCGGATGCAATACAAGCATAAGGCACAAAACATAGAGTATAATAATGGACAAGTTGCAGATGGTCTGTCTGACGATATTTATAGTTATTGTTTGTCTTTAAGAGAGGGCCCGCGGCCGTGGCTTAGTGGTTACCATGTGCTCTTACTTATCTTACCTCGATGTACCGTTCACGGGATAGTGTCCGCCTGTCGACCGTAAGTTCACGTATATTAATTATTCCCACGATGTGGCTTCGACATTTGCCGGGGTGGTTTTCTACGAGTTGTCCTCTCGGGTTCCCACCACAATTAGGCGTATAAGTGAAATACCATTAAACACGACGTTAAACCCCAATCAAACAAACAAACACTCTTTGAGAGAGTGACAGGGTGAAAGGTTAAAAAAGGATTGCCTTCGCGAACGATATACTTTGATCAGTTTAAAGACTGTCTGAATAAATATTGTTGAGCTGGTAAATAAATAAACACTTACCGTTTGACACGTTGAGCGTTCTCTTCGATCAGAGCCTTTAATAATTACTTGTTAGGTTTTCCAAGATCAGCAAATTATGGAAGCCGAATACGGCCCCTCGGTCTTTCGTACTTTTCCCTTAAGAAAACAAAGGCAAAAGGACAAAACCACGAAACTATTAAGCGAATCTGCAAAAGTGCAAACGTCGAAACCATGCAACTGCGAGGTAAAGCTATGAAAGTGCACCGCGAAATCGCGAAAGTACAGGAAAAAACTGGGAAACTACTTTCGTTGTTTCTCCTTTCACGGTTTTCTAGTTTTGCCTCTCAGTTTCGCGTTTTTGTTTTGCATGTTTTGCAGTACCATGGTTTCGACCTTCAAGAAAAGGGAAAAGTACCAGACCAACTTCGCTCTTTTGTTTTCCGGTCTCAACTTTGCTCTTTTGTCTTCGGTTTGACGTGAGCGTGCCCGGCATAGCTTCGACTCTTGTCCCTGATTAGACCCCTTACAGAGCTTAGGATATTCAACTTAAGCGCCGTTTCGCAATAAATAAAATATTATACGGCACAAAAGACACATTTGAGAGAATTATCACATACACTTTGTTGAACTATATATTAATTCATAGTTAACATAAAAATAGCGTATTTGACCCATATGCGCTACTTCTAAGTGAAGTATGGCAGCTAGGTCTCACTGGACTTCTATACGTTGTTTTTAGGCGAACTATAACAGCCAGCATTGACTGGAACTCATAATGATTCTTTTCAGTGAACTATAACAACCAGTAATGACTGGGTCCATATACGTTGTGTTTAGATGAATTATAACAGCCGCCACTCATTGAACCCCTATATTTTACTTTTAAAGGGAAAGGCAACTGTTTTTCGACCGTAACTTATAATTTTTATTGCATATTTTCAAAGACAACCATCTGTATTGCACTTGCAATCGAACTAGCATAGCCGTTAATAAGTTAATTAAAAAGCGGAACTGACGTCACTGTTCGAAAACACAGTAGTCATATCATCTGGCCGTGGTTAAGAAACAGAAGGAATTGCATTTCATCTAATTCCTCGAACCAAAATGGCCATTTTGGCATATCGCACGAATATGCTGACTATACATAACTGTTCTTAAACATAAGTAGAAAGAGTGATTTGACTGGGCTTATGTGCATATTTAACAAAAAAAGCCTTTAGTGGTGGACCTGCTAGCTACTCAGCTTCTCTTATAATGAATTGTAATAGCCGGCACTGGTTAGACCCCTACTGGCCTTGTTAATGTCTCTTTAATGTAACCCATCACTGACTAGGCCCTTATGCTCCCTGTATAGGTTATGAATTGCAGCCGTCAATGACTGGGCTCCTATACTCTTTGTATATATTAACATGTACAGCCGACAGTGGCTAGACCCTTTAGTATCTGCATAGGTTAATAATAAGCGCCCTGAGACAATCTATACACAACGACAAATGCCCCTGACGTCCGTCAACGCTACAGTCTGATCCACTGTGCTTATATATATAATGATTGTATAATTGTATATCTATCTTAGACTGGAGCGTAAACAGACACATACGTTTTCAAGAGGTGGTTTTTGCTAAATCATCACTATCCGTTATTTTATGTGAACCAACAGCCATCACGAACTGGTATTTATAGTTGAACTATAACCACCGGTACTAGCTGGACCCCACTACTCTATTTTTGATTTTAACTATGAATTATTATATATTTTATCAGTGTGTATGTAATAATTCTCTCAAATGTGTCCTGTGCGGTATACTATTTTATTTATTTCGAAACTGGGCCTTAAGTTGCATATTCCTTGCTCTATAAGAGGTCTAATGAGTGCCATGGATCTAATCTATGCCGGCGCCCATTCAGTGCTGGCCGCAGTTAGCCCCATCCTGCACGCGCTCGTTAAACCGGAAGACAAAAGAGCGAAGTTCATCTCGTACATAGCAAATGAATGAACACTCGACTGGTATAACAGTTTTGTTTAGCTGTTGCACGTTAGCTACGGATATACCTGATGTCAATCGACTGAACCACACTATGGTATAATTTTTTATTTTAACCTTTATTTTCCTGGCCGCAGTGTGCATTGCTCATATTGCAGCCCATCATGGTAATTTTAAACGTGTACATAGATAAATAAAATGGTAAAGAAAGTGGATTTAGCACATACAGTGTGCAGTGCGATTGGTGGAATTGGGAACCGACAGTTTATGTTAATCTGATAGTTGACAGTTTGTCTTAATCGTAGAAATACTAATACTCGTAAGTTGGTGCAATTTGCCCAATACAATAAGAGAATTGCAACCAGAGATAGAGAAAATTTCAAACGACGCATCCAGGAAACTGCAACATCTGACCTCAGTACGTTCGGTCTTGTCTTAGCCTGGGGTCGGAAGTAGTTGCATTCACCAAGAAGCGTCCGCTATGGTCCCCTCACATTGAGTTCAGAGTATCAATGCAACACTTTCAATTTGTTGCGTCCATGAAGAGTCATTGGAAAGAGTAACAGCAAGATGTTATGGCAAGTTACAGAATTAACGGTGGCTGATTTAAATTGTACAGAAATATTAGATGGATATCTGCGTCTGGACACAAGAAGTGATTGCGTCTTTTTAGCATTTAACTCTACGAGCCACTTATTGGACAAGGTTTCAATTAGCTGTAGATCATAACATATATTTCTTTGCACAGCTGAATCTAGTAAATCGTTTGAGAATAGATACAAACCCGTGTCATCAGCAAAGAGGCGCATATTGTTTATAATTCCTGATGGTAAATCTTTGATGAAGACGAGAAGTAAAAGTGGCCCGAGGACAGAGCCCTGCGACAGGCTGGCGTGTAGACTGTTGTCCTTGTATAACGAATCGTTGTTTTCTTTCAGACAGATAATTGGATAACCATACCAGGACATTGTCTTCGATACCACAAGACTGTAATTTTGACAAGTGCGCCATGCCATACGCTATCGAAGGCCTTTGCAATATCACAGAACATAAACAAATATCTATTTTCCGCTCTCTAAAGCACTAGCAATGTCAAAATAAATATATACAAGATGTGTGACTGTAGAACTACCAGGCATAAAACCGTGTTGGTATAATCTCTACGCCCAGCCATGATAGAAAAACTCTTACTGGGAGCTAACCGCATTAAAAAAAATTATATTCAGGTAGTTGTAGAGGAATGACCATCACTCTAGCCGTACTGCCCGGCAGAAGGTTTTTTCTGCGCAATTTAGCAATACACTTACCATAATCTTAATTTTAAATTAGTCTCGTACAGGAAACGGTTTTGAAAAAAATGACAACTCAATTGTTGTACGTTTTTGTTTAAGCTGTCAGTGAAATTTGAATTCCATCTGTCAAAATTTAATTTATGCTTTTGTAACATTTTATAGAATCTCTCTTACTCAACATTAACTTCTTTTTGAAAAAAATAAAACTGTCAGATTTGATTAATGGTATAAGGCAGTTGAAGCATAATCTGAAACTACATTTTGCTTACAGCAGAGCTTTGTGATCTTTTTAACATGACTCTTTGTTTTCTTTGTCTAATGTTACGGTACCTCCCGTGATAATCTGGTTCAACCAGGTATAAATTAGAACCGACATATTTCCTGTCACATTTAGATGTGATAAAATCATCTACCAAAAGATTTGCTTGTTTTAATGGTTATAACACTCTGTAAGCCCAATGGTAAAGAAAAACCCGATGCCACTGGCGAGAAAGAAAGACAACACAGGACAATAACAAAATTGTTTGTTTGTTTGATTGGGATTTAATGGCGTACTTAACATTATTTCATTCAATCGACTGCGTGCCAACCCAATGGTTAAAGGAAAGCATCAGCGACGCCACTGCGACAAACAAATACAAGATAGGACTGCCAGAGGGCGTATAATGCAAATAAAATCACAAACAGATCGTCTTCATAAAGCCTCTTAGCTCTGAGACGAAG
>JAQQZZ010045270.1:0-10262 GCA_030265115.1 Mopalia vespertina | reverse complement strand
ATTAAACATAACAACTAAAAAGTAAACACTTTAACACAAGAATAAACATAATAAGCGTCAACAAGATTTACAGTGTGTTTTTATAAGGGTAACGTGAACAAGTAAAATCTAGGAATGAGGCATAAAAGAAAGATTGTAAGAATCTATGCACGCTATCGTAATAATTATACGGTGCTTAAGTTTGTTTCTTCATTTGTGCTTTTCTCTGGTGCCTTAAAGGCTAATGAAAGGGAATTAGCAAGTTGATATTTTCTTGTCTCTCTCTTTGCATCTCGCTATTGTCCTATTTCGCCTTGGTACGTGCGACACATGCACACTATATAAACAAAAGTGACTCAAAATATGAAGACAAATTGTATATTAGAATAAAAAAGAGAATAAAAAAATTCACAAACGCCATTGTTGTATTATGTGCAACGGTTGTACAAGTCTTTTTAAGGCGAGTTTTGTGTGTATGTGACTTTTAAAGCCAAAGTATCATTTGTATTCATGTTTGGTGCTTTACGCTGAAACCGTAACTCACACGTCCACGTTCAAGCCAAATAGGAAGAGGAAACCACCCTCGGCAACTGTGAACAGTACATGACGATTATGGTCAAGGACAAATTTTCCAATGGTTCGAAAATTCACAGGTCTGAATGTTTAATTGTTTATTAGTCCGAAACTTTCTCATTTTGCCAGTTGACAAATCACCTTGGGACTATTCAACATGGACTAGTTCAACTTGAGATTAGTATATGGTCAATGCTTTTTGTTAGCAGTACATCGTCGGGCATCCTCTGACTAGTGCTCATTTTCCTTGAGATTTGTATACAAGCCTCGGTCAAGTGAACCTTTTGAGAAGCCCGACTTCGTTCCGGATTTTGTGCATTTATTGAATTAGTGAACGTTTGAACTGCTAAATCTGGATACTAGCGGGAAGTTCCCTTTGAATAAGTTTCCCGTAAATAATGCAATATTCTCATACGAATATTCTATGATGTCGTATAATTGATTCCGAATTTACGTTAAAATTATTTCACATTTTGCAGTATGATTTTATAACTGTGGTAAACATTTTTATACTAAGTGCCTGTTGAGTAGATATTTTAAGTCGGAGTTTATATATTTAGCATATATTGTGAATTCCTACATAGATTGTATTTTTCCGGGTTCCTTAAGATAACAGAGTTATATAAGTGCATGCTTTAACTTAACTGTTTTCTCGACTCTTCATAGCTTGTTGTACAAACGATCCATCCATCCATCCATAACTCAATGCCTTACTAATAATCTAACATCAATAAACGGCATTGAAAAAAATGAAGCATTAATTGAACCACCAACTTTCAAACACAACCGTTTTGATATATTCCTATCTTACTTCAGTGCCAAAATATTTTAAATAAGGAGAAAATAATATAGTATGCAACGTTTAGCTCAACAATATATCGGAGCAATTGGCTGCTCCCAGTATTATTGAATAAATAAATGTATAGATTCGTCAGCGTTCGGCACTTCAAGGGAGAGACAAGATATCTCCTTGGGGCACAGTTTGAACACAGTGCCACACCTACTGTATTTAACTGATACAAAACCTGGACGAGGGAACGGAATAGTAATTAAAAGCGAATGGATATATTGGTAATATGAACAACCAGTGTGAAATAATCAGAAAATGACATAATTTCAAGCAAATAACTATTAAATCGTCATTTTAAAGTGAGTTTTAAAATCGTATAACTGATGACAGGCTGGTGTAGGTCCCATGCCTTTAGAGTTGTTATTGTGAAATAAAATGTTTGAACAGAGTAAACCATTCAAGATGATCAAGGGACAGAAAGGTAAAATCAACTAACAATCCCTACCCAGAGGGATTTATACTTATTGTCTCTATATTAAGAGTGTTATTGCTATTTGTGCGGCTTTCAATTTAAAATCAGGTGCATAAAACACTCGTGTCCCCAATACATGTATCTTCATAACGGAATAATAATGCCGTAGCAGTTTGAAATAGGAAAAGTGACCAACCGTACACGATACGAAAGATATTGTGATTATATGGAAAACAACAACAGCTAGAAGCCAAAAGTCTCCTAATAAAAAACGAACACCTGTGGTAATAATTACGATTTACGCTTCTGTTGAGTTCGTGGTTATCTGCCGGTAAATTAGTTTGTCACTCGTGTGATGAATCCCTGGGCGTTCTCTACGATCAGTTTGATTAATGACTCATGCGTTGGAAACGTCAAATGAAACAATACTTATCTTCTGTTCAAAGGCCATTTCATTAAATCCGTACAGTTGGAACAAGCGACAACTGATTATTTGTTATTTTTCTACAAGCGGGAAAAGACTATATAGATTATAATGCTGAACTTACGATGTTCTCAAAGGTTATGAGGAAGCACGCTTCGAAAGTAGATGATCATGCTAAAAAACAACATCACTCCATTCAACAGTATAGGCTGGAAAACGTCATTAAACTTTATACCACCACCATCATGGTGATATCTTTATAATTGGTTGTAAGGAAGGTAACCAGCGAAAACACACTGACCGAATAAAATCTTTCAGGACGACTGGATTCAAAACACGGTCTGGATAAAATAACTAACCGCGTTGTGTGAAGGCGAATGAGGAGTAATTGGATTATCTATTCACTTATTTAATTAAATCCATCTGGTGACAAACCTCCAACCTCTGATGGTTTGTCGTGGAGCTTGGACCACTAAGGTCAATTTATTGACTTATTTGAAAAATATCCTATGGTTGTTTGTGACAGGGAACAGTTTTATCACGACGTCCAGATATGTGGCCCGCAGCCGTGGCTCAGTTGTTATCGTGTTGGCCTATTGACCCTACTTCGATGTACCGTACACGCTTTCGAGCCAGTCTGTCAACCTCAGGTATATAAGTGAGTCACACAAAGTTATCGCGGGGGTAGTTTTTACTAGGTTGCCTCCGGTATTCCTCTGTGATTAAGCCCGACACACTGCGAAGTGGACAACATGTTGCCGTAGCAGCGAGGTCCCCGTGAGTAAGACGTTAACCCCAACCAAATAAAAAACAAAAAAAAACCAAACAGACATGTGTGTCAAAACATGGCAGACTGACTGCATGACTGATTGATTAGTGTTTTACCCCGTGCTCGATGTACATTTCACTTACGTAACATATGAAATGTGAAGAGTTTTGCTATGCTTAAAAATAACTCTTCCTCCAGTGCTAAGTGAAAACGGAATTGCTTTGGTTCAAACAATCTGCTCTTAGCCAGATAACTGTCAAAATATCCGATAAAAATATGTCAAACTGGATGTCAAATTCGTATCAATTATGACATCCCATTTTTATTCAATCTTTCGTTATGGTGATTCTGAAAAGGATGTGTATACTACACAGACTTAAATCAGATAATAAGATATCATCAAACAGTTCTCAGCAGTGGTGTGTGGTCTTATTGACGATAAAACGTCTTTTATTCTGGCACTACATAATAAGCTAGTATAAATCAGGGTATTCCAGTAATGCTCAGGGACCAGCGGTTCGAAAGACCGTTAGCTGCTTACACCAGATTCAATCGTTAATAGTGGATTATAGATAGACTGTGACGACATCTAATAGAGGATTTAATTTAATACTGCTTCCAACAACTGGCTCCAGCAGACTTGTTTGTGTATGTTGATTATTCAGTGGTCTCCACCATGTGGTGAGCTCCAGACGCCATTCTTATTTTCTGTATATTTGTATAAATCATCTTATTCACTCTCACCCACGAACGAACAAAACAAGCACATCAGAGAGCTTCCCTTTTTTTTATTGTAAATTCAAAAAAAAGAATGAATTATATCAGATGTTTTTACGTCTAAACATTTCACTTTGAAGACTGAACAAAAGACGTTCTTGAAGCTGGCCGTCAGCCAATATGTAAACTATAGGCTTGTTTAAGTCTTGGTTATTCTGTGTCTACCGATCCGCAGTGATCAAGCAGTTGGTTAATGTACAGATTAAACAAACCTAAATGGACATAGACAATAGAGATAAGCAGTTTATCGTATGTAATAAAAGACTATAAGCTTTCTGAGGAACATACTCACGTACATAACATATCCACGATCTAATATATACAGGTAAATCACTTAAAATTGATCTATATCTACGTAATGAAGGATCAGGTTTTACTTTTGTAATACAAGTAAAGTATTTATTGTTTTTTTGTGTGTGCTTGTGATGTAATCTGCATGATACAATTAGTCCGAAACAGAATCTTGTGTTGAAATAAAAACAACTGGAAATGGGTATTACAGGCAAATGAAGATAGAGCCGTTAAAAAGCTGTACCCGGTTGTTATCGGACATGCACAGAGGTGTCCATGCTGCTGGTGACTAGCCTGTTAAGCACGGAGGTGTTTTTGGGTGTTTATGCATTTTAATTATTATATTAAGCTTGCTCTGTATCTATAAAAGGTCGAGTAATCATAACATTCATAATGTATCTAATGTCATTTGCTAAAGACCTGGGATGAGATGCTAAGATTAAAAAATAACACAAATCAATCATCAACCACTGTCTTTTATTGCACAATATATAATGTTCTTTGCAAGTCTTGTAGCCGATTGTTTACACTGTAATATAATAGGTCTTACTGCACTATATGTGAAGAAGTGGATTTCTTGTGACGTCCAGCACTATACAATTGCACAATGAATAATTGCACAATGTGTTATTTCCTGTGCTTGCCTTGTATAATTTCATTGTTTGTTGCCTTTAAATAACAGGTCATAACCCCCCCCCCCCCTCCCCCCGTACAAGTGATCATTCGACCACCTATAAATCCGAGTTTAGATCAGAAATATGTCCATATAGGAATTGTTAAGAACAAAATGGCACACATGTAATCAGTTATCATGCTACTCTGAATCCAGGGAGTCAGCACTGGTAACAGAAGGCCTTGTGAATCGTGTTTGTGTAAAGCTTATTGAGGCAGATGAATTCATTAGAACTACTAGGAATAATAGCTAGAAGCCATATTGAAGATTATCAATGCATAGTGATATTTTCGGTTTGTCAGCCTTCCGTTGGGGATTTCGGGCTAAAATAATTCGTGTCCTTGAGCCTTTATATGGATCTTTAGTATTGTAGTTTTATCTGCTAATATAATCCCCTCAACGCGCAGAGAGAGGTCCTAATACATGTATTGTGAATATGTTACACGTAACACACACACTGTTTACAAAACAGAAGTTTTTCGTGAAATAAATATACGTGCTTGAAAATTACGTGTAAATACATATACAATTGATAAAATACCAAGTTATATGCAGCCGTTTTGATATTATAGCTTAAAATGTTCTTCTGAACAAATAAGTGAGATTTAGCGTGCACATCGACGGTGTACTATAGGCGTTATCCTGAGCAGATGGAGATCTATGTAGAAGCGTAACCTCTTCTGATGCTGAAGGTCGGTTAGTGTGGAAGGGACTCGAGCCGTTTGAGTATATTTGCTGGTTATGGGAATCAATTTTAGTAGAGAAAAGATTTGTTTGTTTGTTTCAAGTGTATTTCACTAATATCATAATAGTATAATGTCAAGAAAGGGTTGAACCCTCAGAAAACATCTCGCAAAAACTCCCATCAACAAGACCACAGTTACAGGATGTTGAATAGAGATCTGACAAAATAGACCTCATACTTTTAAGGTCTCTATGTGACACTTGAGGAACACCAATTTTCCAAACAGAACAAAGCACTTAACATTGAAAGGTTGGAATTTAGCGCCGGAGTACATTTAATGCCGCTACACCGGGGAAACCCCTTTGTACGGCAAATCAATCAATGTTTAATACTTGGAATTTCTGCATTCCTTCATATGCATAGTGTGTCTTATTACACAGTAGATTACTCATGTGCTTGTCTTGCATATTATCAAGATGGTGGTGTGTTGTGACGTTTAGCTATGTAAATGTGCATAATCTGTCCATTGCACTACTTAGCATGTCTCGCTAACTTGATAATGTTTGATGCCATCCACAATCAACTCCTCTTAAAGCTGAATTAATTTGCACCTGGATATCTTTTTCAAAAAAATTCCGTAATTGATCCTTAAACAATGTAATCTGGGTATTCTGATTTTATGGACAGTATGTCTCGAGCATGGTTTTTACTTGGCCCTTCAGGAACATCTATTTTCCAACAGAGCAAAGCATTTCGTATCTAATGTTTCTGTTTGTTTGACGATTTGCTGTTTGACTTCATTCCTGTCTTGTAATGGAAAATCCGTAAGCACGACATTAACGGCCAATCAATCTATATGAATATATGAGTCCTGGAGTTAATGAATTTGACATCCCTTTAACAGATTGGTTTAATCGACATTAAATTTAAAATATACGTGGATATTTTACTTTGTTATGAAACTACATTATATTTGACTTCAGTTAAGTCTGATTTCCTTCCCGACAAATTTGATACGAAAATGAGGCTAGAACCCGTGATATCCAAAGTCTACCAAATTATAGTAAATAACTCCGATGAAAGATAATGAATTCATTTTGACTCAACGTTTCGGTTTATTGATCAAACTATCATCAGGAGTCTTGTGATGATAGTTGGGTTAATAAATCGAAACGTTGAGTCAAAGTGAATTCGTTATCTTTAATCGGAGTTGTTATTTACCCTTCTATGTTAAACTCCCCATAGGTGCACTTTTCAATTCACGTGTTCAAACCAATGGTATACAGATTCTCTATTTTTGATGAGTTATATATTTCGTTTCCAGCGTTCTTTTTGTTTTTTTGGCACAAGAGTATTCTCAGCAACATGTATCAAACTTGTACGATATTAGTAATAAAATCAAACTTTTGTGTACTTTATTTCTGATTGTTTCATTACTTTTTAAAACCATATATATCACCATTTTATTTACATTTGATGGCAATGCACATAGCTTATAGTCACACAAACATCAGTTATACACTCTTCAACGTTTTACTCTGTTGGAAAACAATTATCCTCCACTGCTTAGCAAAAAATCCCCGTCCATATACTTGGAACATACTGCTCTAACTTGAAAAATATTATTTTGGGGTAAGCAATTTAATTATCTGATTAATAATCATTAAAGTTTGTTTTATTTGACATCGCCTAGAGCAAGTGCCGTAATCATTCCTGAAAAGCAATCAGAGAAAGCTAGAGGGTCAATAATCTCCTTCACAACTGTTCTTTGAGGTATTGGGATTAGTGATAAATACTTTATGGATTAGTTATTACAAATTTCGGAGTATGTTTTACTGCCTCTTAATGTACTCTTAGTCTCCAGTCTTTTTGATAAGATTCGTTGTCTGAATAAAATAGCTTTTGTTTAGTCCGTCTCAAATTGTTAATGACTTCTGTCTAAAGTGCTGCCGTTAAGAAAATATATTAATAATCAAGAAAACGGCTTGAGTACACTTAAGTTTTGGCAAACCAACCTTTTCAAAACACAAATTATTTTGTAAACATCAGAACCCTTGGACACTTATTTAGAGTTATTAGCTCCACATTAAACGATTTAATAATCTGATTATTAACGTGTAGAGAAGCGCCTCTGGTGACAATGTTTTATTATTTGACGGTTCTTCCGTTTATATTTGACGAATAATTTCTCCATAAATCATCGCTAATCTACAATCCAAATTCTGCGAGGTGATTATCGAATGGCTATACTTAACGGATTTTCTGTCCTTAGTCTACGCGAGTATAATACATTGTTCCCATAAAAAGCGATATCTTCCAAGTGATTGGTTGATTTGTTCGCAGAGCCAAGAAGATATTGGCTTCTTTTATGCTGAGTTTTGTTTCTACGCACGGCTATCACAGCAGTAATTCCATTCGCTTAGAAACCTCCTGTTGGTATCACTAACCTTGTGTCTCTCGAGGCCTCTTCAGCCTTTCATTCAAGATTTCATTATCTACGTTTGCTTGTCAATCAATACCGCCCGCGCTGAACCATCCCGATAATAAAACCTCCGTTCGTCTATGACAGGCGCACTCCAGACAACGTCCCTGCGAGAGCTGTCACGTGGTAGCGTTGTAGTCACGCCTCGTCGTCTGCTCTCTCCAATATTTCTCACTCTTCGATTACCACTTAGATAAACATGATGGGCAATTTTCAGGCACTGTGCCGGCTCTGTGCTTTGGTTTATATTTTGTCAACTGCAGTGATTTTAGCAGCGGTAAGTATCTTTTTCCTTTGTTTTACTAACATTTGAAACTTGGATGCCATATAAAACCTAACATTAGAATTGTTGGTAACTTTTATTTGTATTAAATGCGACGTATTATTGTTGCTGCTAACAACAATCCCAAACCTCTAGGGACACTCGTTAATCTCGCGTTAATCTCGCGTTATAACACCGCGATGGAACGTATTGTTTATATAACCAAATACTTGTTTATGTCCCGGTTCACACGTAGAGCTTTGTGTGGGCATTGTGTGGGGACACGATATAAGTAAATCTACCAAAACATCGCAAGTGATGTAAATTCCCATCATACATTGACATTGGGTTTAAAATGGGCTTCATGTTAGCACCTAATTGTGTTTTGTAGTCAGGAGGGCACTTTATATTTTGGCTCATATAGAATACTACCTAGGTGACAGGCCAATTTTATACAATTTGTTTTTACGGAAAGAAGCGAAAGGGATTTTGTCTTAGATCCGTGCAGATCCCATTTTCAGTATTGGCTGCATGGATTAAAGTCGCCTCCCATATGGTGTATGTCAGCCTTCGGAGAGTTTTGCTTTCTTTACATAAATTTGTTCTATTTACTTAGAAATGATGGCACTGTAAATAAAAGATGTCAATCGTCCGATAATAGCTCTGATTAGGACTTCAATAAATCTGTACGCCATTCTCAATGATTTCTAAATACTGCAATAAATCTGTACGCCATTCTCAATGATTTCTAAATACTGCTAGATGTTTTCTGCCTATCCTCATCTAAACCGCATGTCGTGGTGCATGTATTTAAAGCACGTTGACATATGATGAAACAACCTTAACTACGCTGTTAAATCACCATACCCTTATAAAAGGGAAACAAAGTGTTTGTGCCCTTTTATTTCATAAGAAATGAGTTCATATCTCTCTTGGCAATATATGTGTAACACATCATATCGTCATGACTATTATCAAGATTAATAAACTATTGTTATCTTGTTTAGCTTAAGTCAACCACGCACGGTTCGTTATGGACAATTTGGGAGTTAAGAGTTTTATCAGGGGGTTCAGTTATTGCTACTTCATCGAACATTGTCTATTTTACAACCGTTGATTGAAAAGAAGAGAAACAGTTTTCTGGGTGTTCGAGCCGTTTGAATGCTTGTTTGAAAGTAATAAAAGAGCGGTGTGTAAAATTAACCGAACAAACAAAGTCGTAAAATGTAAGCGTGGTGTTTAATAGTTCACGCTATTTCCCAACGTCCACAAGGCAAGTAACAGTAAAACTGCTTTCTCAATGCATTATGTGTGTAAAACTGTCATTGATTCTTATTAGATTCCTCACAGTTGTATAATAATGCTGAAATTCTCATTAGATTCCCCACAGTTGTATAATAATGCTCAATGTCTCATTGGAAGCACCGCAGTTGTATAATAATGCTGAAATTCTCATTGGAAGCCCCAAAGTTGTATTATAATTCTTAAAGCTGGGGACACAATATGCAAATTTCATTCGCTGGTGATTAGTCCGAATGTTTGCTGCAAAATTTATTTGGGCGACTGGGTGGACACACTAGGTAAATTTTATGGCGATTGTTTTTTGAAAGATAATCCGTAAATATCATCACGCATGCGCGGATGCACTATTGGAGTATTGGTCACATGCAGCATCGCTGCAGGTCGCCATGTTAGTTGTCATGTGACGCTTTTAACATCTGTGATTGGTTGAGGAATTCTCAAGTTCGCCGAACAATTCGCTGGAGTCGACACACTAGGCGAATAAGTCGCCGGCGATAAATATTCGGCCGACTATATCCAACACGCTTGATGTACAGCGAATGCATTTGATCGACTCTCAGCGTCTGTTGCTGCACTGGACACCCTAGGCCAATTTTAAGGCGATTAAAATTCGCTTCAGAATTCGCCTAGTGTGTCCACCCTTTAACAACTCATTAGATTCCACAAAGCTGTATTATAATGCTCAAAATCTCATTAGATTCCCCACAGCTGTATTATAATGCTCAAAATCTCATTAGATTCCCCACAGCTGTATTATAATGCTCAAAATCTCATTAGATTCCC
>JAQQZZ010045259.1:0-10262 GCA_030265115.1 Mopalia vespertina | reverse complement strand
TTTATTTGATTTCTATTCATTAGCTCATTAAGAAGTTTCCAGGTTTGTTTTATGTTTTGGTTACAGCGATTAAATTTAGTTTCGAAATATTCCTTCCTTGCCATTTTTATAACATTGTTTAGTTTGTTTCTATATCTTCTATATTATTGTCTGGATGACCAGTCCTTATTTTTCAGTTGTTCATTTGTATTCCAATATGACCAACCCAGCACCCAATTTGCTAGTCTCCTTGTAGAGGAATATCAAAAGCTTATACGTACAATGTCTACTCCTCTCTCACAAAGACCCATTATAACATACGAGACGGGCAAAAATCTAAAGGATCTACTTATTTAACGAAACTTACTTCTGTATCACACAGGTTGTAATACTCATTGGAAGCACTGATTGGTTAACTTCTATATCTCTGAAATACCAGTTTGAATGCTGAATTATTCCCAATCCATACCGAATGTTTTGTTACATATTTATCAATATTTTATATACCACGTAAATTACCTTTTCTCGAGATGTCTGTAGGTTACCCATAACAAGTCGAGATTAATATCTACCGGTATTTAAAGGAATGATTCATAGATTTTAAGTAATCAAAATTCCTGTGCCAGTGCGATTACTTTTTATAAATATACGGACAGACCGATCGATAAACAAGGCGACGAAAATACCCCCGGAGAATTATTGGCCGAGTGGTACAAATAGGACAATATTTCAATTTATTTTAAATGATGTGTGTGACTCCAGACCCAAGAATATAGAATGAAGATGAATTACATACAACATTTGGCCTCAGATCGCAATGTTTGTGTTGATTAGAGACCAATGGCCAGAAGCAGATGAGCTTTTGTTATGGTACAAGTGTGCGCTGTCCAATAGATGGGCTGTATTATGGTATAATTGTGCACTGCCCAATAGACGAGCTTTTGTTAATGTATAAGTGCGCGCTGTCCAATAGATGGGCTTTTGTTATGGTATAATTGTGCGGTGTCCCATATAATTAACCATCTCTTTGAACCCTTATTTAGGCCTACTGATAACAATAGCTTACAATATCAATCAGATTCCCAGCCGTGACGATCAACAGAAAAGTGATATGTGTGTGTCATCACAACATACTATAGAATACCTGCATCATTTACCTGATACACTGCATCAACTACTGTCAAATGTTTACAATCTTTCGTAGATGAATCGCTGATTAACGAAGTTGTTCATTCGCGATATTAACAGTTGATTCAATGGTTCCACAGACAGGGACACAATGTGACATGCGAATTTGCGAGAATAAATAAAAGCTAAAAACTTGATCAAATTACTCTGTTTAAATAAATAAAATCACTGATATCACAGTTATGTTTTTTATTCTAATTTCTACGTTCACAACAGCGAGACTATATAGTTAAAGTTGAATTATATGCAGGACAACGGTTGTTGTCTAAATGACACAGTAGCTCACTATAGAGCAACTTTTATACCGTAAGACTTAAATATATTACATACAAAGCATTTTTCTTGAGGGTCATGTCCACAATTTTTTTTCGTGTTAACCTACAGATTAAAATCGATCTTATCAAAATGACTGACCAAATATCATTGCCGAAATTACCTGGGATTGCCTCGCCGGACGTCCTCGATCTGAGAGCTTCAATGCCCTGGCGGCCCATGGAACCTCGCCTATTTGGCTTCACAAAATCCTGTATCTCCCGCTGGTAGTCCTAAGATGGCACAATACAAGTAAAATATTGAACCCAAATTGACCAGCCACTTCTCAGGCGTGAGAAAATTAAGGATCAGTCAGGGAGTAGTGTTAATTTTTATGGCAACGGACTAGTCCCTCAACTAGATCGCAGGTTAAGAAAAGCACAATGGACTGTTCAGATCATGGACGTGCTGTTCGTAATGTTTAGTGTAGCTCACACTGTAAAATTCTTAGCTATAATCTCATGGCAACGGATTAGTCACACAAATAGATCGCAGATTAAGAAAAGCGCAATGGACTGTTCAGATCATGGATGTGCTGTTCGTAATGTTTAGTGTAGCTCACCTTGTAAAATTCTTAGCTATAAAGCGAATATGAAATAGCCACTATACATGCTCCAGCACTTGAACTTAGTTTGAGCATGACAAGATTAGAGAAAGGGGCGAGCAGTCTTCGCTGATGTCGATTGAATATACTCCCCCCAAGATCGCTAAAATAGCGCTCAAGCGATCTATGACCCTCAGAGTTTCCGGGGCCAACGCCGCCCCTGGACCCTCACGTATATTGTCACGTATACCCCCTCGCCAAACACATTTTCGACATGTTTCCGACACCCCTTCTTGTCAAATATGTTTGACTCACATAAGTAAACATACAAATAGTTTTTGATTTATTTTCTTGTATATCATTACGAGTAAATTTATATGATACGATATTATTGATTAATCATAAATAATATTATTAAATTATGGTATACATTTGAAGAGTTCAAATGGTGCGAATAAAGCCTCTAAAGGCTGGTTCTATCCCTTAATAGTAATTAAAGGAGGTTGTATTATGAATGAATAAGGTTAAACTGATGCACCTACAAATGCATGCAAATTATATATGTATACAATGAAATTGTTTTTAAATTGTCAGGCTAACCAGGTATCAGGGGATATGGATAACACTTTCTTAGTTTGTACAGATTCGTGAGTTAGGCAACGAATCGCCAGCAGTAGGCCTAAATGCCGACCACCTAGACCACTCAGCAACCCAGCTTTGTAGAAGTTACAACAAAATGACGAAAATACTGTTAATATTCATTTTCTAAAAGACACAAAAAACATTCATTTTGTTCTTGACACTTGTAGAGATAAGCCTGCATATGCACCAAACACCTCTATACGTAATGTGTGAAACTGATGACCGCCCATCATTGATGACAGAGATAGTGCATTGTTTAATTGGAGGTAATTTGCCAAATAAGTCGATTGGCTTTGTATAAAATATAACGGTATTGGTTACCAATTGATTGGTCAATCAATGAATCGATCAATAGATCGATAAATCCAATATCGAAACCGTTTAGATATAGCCAAAGACCCAAAGCAATAAACAATCAAATAAAGTATGGAAATTTCTAATTTATATAAAAAAAAAATCTCCCATACACCGGATGCTGGTAGTTAGATCCATTTTTCTGCGTATTTCATCAAGAAACTCGGATTATGAGAAGTTCTCAAATGCAACAAATCATCTCGGACGTCATACGATCATCGCAATTATGACATGCTTTCAGAGTTTTTAGACCAACTCATAAACATACTCGGCGCTGTATAGAGGAGGCTGTTACATCTATTGTCTGTCCATAACTCAATGTAGCCCTACTCCTGAAGTACAGGTGCGTGTTCTATGGCATATGGACGTCGATAAGTGTATTTACTCGGGTGAATAGTGTGCATGCGCCGATAAATGGGCTTCCGGCCAACAAAATACACAATTTTGTGCATATCCATACATCTATCACGACCGATCGTAATAATGATACCACAGTAACGAGACTCTCGCGAGGTCTAGTCGATTGGGCTTTCGTCTTTGTTACTGTGATGTAAGGGCGTGTTACACTATATCTACACTGGTAGTTTATGTATTTCCTGTACACGCCAATCTAATTTACATTTGGTGACAGCACTACATAACTCTCACTTTCACATCCTTTATTTCTATGCACATGTATAATAAATAAGCCACGGAAATCGATGTCAATAATGATTTAAACTAGTATAGCTTGTAGTTGTTTACCTGTTCAAACCTACCTGGCCACATCATTTGTTTGCCTTTACCACTACAGTTATATACGCAATATAAAGCTGTTCTACCAATCAACCTATTTTTGCCTTCAATAAATCAAACTGCATAACAGTCCGACTATGCTACACTTGTTAACACATTTGTGAGTAATTTCTCCTTAATTTAGTGCCAGTGCTTCTCGTCAGGAAATATTCGCAGGCCTCACTTGGATGAAAATTCGTGGTCGTTATACCGTGAGCCTCTGTGCGTAGCTCAATTCGTTACAGCGGCGGGCCTGCTGGCTAGAGACCCGCGTTCGAATCTTGGCGGAGGCAGACACAATTGTAATTGTCTACATTTAAAATAAAAAACAGGTACATGTAGTTTTGATAAAGAAGCAATAGCGGAGGGCGCCTAATTGGGCGTTTCGATAAGGTACCAATATAGGCCTGTGCTAATTCAAATATCTCCATTACTCCAATATTTTTTCTAAGAAATGTTTACTTCTCAAATACAGACCACTGTAACAGACGCATTGTTTTCACAATGCTTTTAAGACGTGTTTGTTTATAAAAACTCTTGTCAGAAAAATCTGATATTAGCTGCGTATATAAGTCCCGTCAATTCTACTGGGCCTACTAAAAGATACCTCCAATTCTTATTAACTATTTTATTGTGATTATTTAATTGTATTACGAGGACACACTGGAATTTCTCTCTTTCTGATTTGGATGGCTCTATGTGTATTGTATGTATATAAAATAAAACAATCAAGCATTTACATATTTGTTAATTATATGTTGTAGAAATATTAAGATAAATTGGACATCTCGGTGAAAACCCAAGATTTCCCACATTCCTAAAAGTGATATTTCACTGGCATTGAATAACAGACTCACATTACAAATGTAGACCTGAACGATTTGCATCGAATGTCCCTGCCCAATACGACGAGGGATCTGTCGAAATAATATACCATAAACCTTTTATATATACAAAAACCAAATTACATGTACATGTAGATATATATACCTCAAGGAATTTTCTTTCTTTCTTTGGATTCACAAAATATGTACCTAATTTATGTATATAATTCAGTTTGAGTTGGATTCAAAGCTGGATATAGACATACTCTTTATACGACAGAAAAAAATCTGGATGACGTGACCTCTTTAATAAGTTGAGCGGAAATATTTCTTTATGGAATGTTGTGTTATCTTCAAGGGTATGTCACTTATATGACGCCTTCGCAGTGTCGGTTTTGTGTGAAAAACCATGAAGAAACCTCGTAAAAACCAACCCGCTATCTCGGCAGTTACATGAAATCGCCCGGTTACAGATAGAGCCGAAATGCGACATACATGTGTACAGATCGTGAAGGGGTGGGGTCGGTAAGATGGTGGGGCGTAGGGTGGTATGGTGGTAGGGTGTCAGTGGTCCCATATATGACTGACTGAGTCTCAACGGCCCCTCAGGCTACACCCATGGTTCAGTGCCTACCTGGATAAGTGTGTCTAGCTGCCATTGGGACTGCAGATAAAAGTTTTCCATTCCATACATGTACTTCTATAATTAGATAATTTCCTGTAGGCATGCGTCTAAATATTCCAATATATTGTGACATATTTCCAATAGTTGGTGTGTGTTAATGCATTGAGTGGTGCACTAAACATATCTACGAGTCGAGAAGGATGAAAACTATTCCGTTAGATATGACGGATCAATAGACAAACTAAGCCTGGCTTTATACAAGAACGGAAGTTACTGGGGAGTGCACTCAAGAACACGTAAAAGCCATATTGGTGATAAAGCCGATTGCTGTTACGCAGGTAATTTTCTACAGTAAATATGACCAATTAATGAATAGGAGGTACCACGCCTATAGCTCCGAGCTTCACAACTAGCATTGGGATGCGACACAATTACGTTTTGTTTGTACTCCTACCAATGTCAACAAGACTGTTTTTTTAAGTAATTGCGAGCTACGTCTTTGGCTATTTCTATCTTAGTAAGTCGGATTATGTGGAACTTTATGACCATAGAGTTGCCTTTGGATGCAGCAGGCTGAGCATTGTTGTTATTTCTTTGATTGGCATCCACAGTTCATTGTTACTAATTCTAATAGGCAGATTGACAACCACAGCTCAAGGATAGCGAAATGCATTTTGAATGTAGTTTAGAGACATGGTGCTCAAATTAGGAGTGGATGGTGTTTCCACAGAAAGTTTTATCATTAACATTCGATTGGGATTTAAGTGAGAGGTTCGTAATTGTGACAAAGTTAGGTTTCAAAAGAATCAAGGAAGAAATGTGTCATGTTGACGAACGCTTTTATTCTAAACTATACTCAAGCTGTTTTAGGGTTTCGACTGATCGGTCTATAGCCAGTTTATCCTGGATTACCGATGAATAGAGAAAGTGCCAATGGGTTTAGCGTACCGGTATATGAAATGCACAAGGGACACATGGTTCAGAACTGTTTGCTCTCAACTGAGGAAATGACAATGTAAAGAGCTGCTTAAGAGAAGAGACTTATAATCCTAACAAGAAATCGTGTTAGAAATGATCGAGGCTCCATAACACGACTAATTTTCTTATGTAGTCCCGCCACGCCAGAATTCAAATCACTTCCTCAATCTATAGTTTATGGGCATTGATACCGTGCTCGACTAAGATCGAATGCATCACAAGATATTACTGTGTATAATAAAACATGATAGACAGGAATAAATGGCTGACCTTGACATACAGAAACACTGTTTGCAGTTTAGGGATTTACATAATGTAGACGTTTAAAACTACCCCTGAAAAGATATTCATAACAATTGAAGAATAGTTTCAATGAAATCGTGTCGTTAAAATTCTCATAGATGGATCTTAATCTGAAATTCTGTACCGTGGATTAAATAATCGTATACATTCAGACCAATTCCTTATTGTTTAGCGATAAAGACAAAATAACCAGGAGGCGAATGTGTCATTAACATATTGGAAATTACTGACAGTTGGCTTTTTCAACCGTAAGACTGTCATACTGTCAAAATACCAAATAACATGAAGACGGATTGTAGGGAAGAGGTCATATATTAACATGGCTAAATGTTTTTCTCTGACAGTGAGCATATTTTACTAAAGGCTTGCGGATATTCGAATTCTCGGTGTTCATTGGATATATAAAGCCGAAGATGAGTACTAAACGTAAATCGATGAGGGGCAAGGACGGGAAGTTTGGCAAACATTCTATAAGACGTCATTCAATACGAAGACCGTCTGTGGTTTCGTACGAAGGACAGGACGATGGGTAAAATATTAGCTTAAGTTGATCTGTTTCCATTTAGTACCAGGGCTTACATAACTAAAATAGAGTTTCAGTATTTTGTTTTTGAGTCTTATTGGATGTAGTTTAGACAGTGTTTCCTGTTGACATCTACTTTTTATTCAGTTTGCTTAACTGTGAAATATACAGTATAGTTTGACCGGTGATATTATAATATGAATTATTCCGCCATGGTCTTCAGTCATAGATATGTTGTTACAGAATAATAAAAACATATTACCTTTTATGTGTGATGTACTTCGAAATATATAAAGGACGAATTCACCAACAGTTATTTTACATAAAATGGCTGCGTGGTCTCGGTGGCCGGCATGTTCTTCTGGCGATTCGGCGCCTAACTCGATTCCCGGACTGCGTGCAACCTGCAAAATTTTCTGAACTAGAATCTGTTCAAACTAAGACAGTTTCTCCCAAAATAATGAAAATACGGTTAATATTCACTTTCTAAAGTACAAAAAAAAAATCATTCGCTTAGATATATACAAGCCAAACTATAGGCCTAATATATCAAATTAAGGCTACATTTTATATTTATACTTTTAGAGATACAGAACTCTGCATCTACTATTTACATTTTTCAGTTTGTAAATCCTTCCGCCGTTTTTCTACTTTTTTCTACAAGATACGTTGTCAGCTTTCATACTCTTTCAGCTAAACATAACTTAATCCCCGAACAATCTGGTCTGAAAAACTTTTTGTTTTAAGTTCGGTTTTAATTGTGGCCTGAAAATATAACTTCTTATGGCAAATACAATATGTTTGGATCAGCTTTAGCTTAGACTCTGGAATGATACTTTTTGACATGGACGTTGTGATGTTGTAATGTTTGTATCTGTTGTATGCCATTGACAATGTTAACTGTTTCTAAAGTGGAGTATCAATATAACATAACTATTATAAATGTATTAACCATTTCAGGTAGCTTTATTTTGTCTTTCAAATTAGTGACAAGGAAAGATCTCGCTTTTTCTGAGCTATTTTTCTACGTTCATGCTTCTTTTGCTGAAGTATATATACCGGTACATTTTAAATACACCTGTATTTGATTATGAATCCGCATGTATTTTCTCATTTTTCGTGAAATTCTTTTCTTAAATATTGTAGTTGGCGACTACTTTTATTACGCTTTTCCATGCCGTTGCTGTGTTGCGAATATGGTGTGATTGATTTCTGTAGTTATTACGTCGGAAGGCGAAAAGCTTTCTCATTTGTATGTAAGTTCTGTTTTGAGACTCAAACTAAACACGACGTATCGTTCGTTCGGTGTTAAACGGGGAACGGGGACGGGGAACTCTTCGTGATGCTTATGACGATGGGTATGTTTTGTGGTAGTTAGGCCTATGTAACTTTGAACAGATAACCTACGTCCGTCTATTTTGTTGATGTGTTTCTGTATTTTTATTCCTGAAGCGACGATGAAGAGTTCATGCAGATTTACAAGGAAGAGGAAGAAGTGTCCTCGGAAGAAGAGATCTTTGAAAATATCAAGCTTCAGAAGGAAATTATTGAAAGCATGAGAAGTCAACCATGGAAAATAAGGAAGAAACTTCAGGTATTAAGGTGAGTAGAATCATATTATACACAGAGTTCAAACCAGGCAATATCAAAGAGCACACTTCAAAAAGATCAAATAAATTAAATAAATTATGTGTGTCAAATAATATATGGTGCTTCATAAATAAGTTTATTATATGACTTGATTGATATATACTATATTCCGGTTACTCATTGGCTAGATTTCATCACGTGGCTCTATTGTAAAATGTGGTATCAGACTGGGAAGTCGGTATTGGACCTCATTAATATACCATACCTGTAAAGAAGGTAAGCCTTTAGTACAATAGCGAGTCTAACAATTAAATCACCCAGCCAATGGTTGAGCATCTTTGATCAATAAATTTGACACACAGTCAGAACTCCCTACAAAATAACTCAGAGTTTTAGACAGTCATTCTTAAAAAATTGATGCTCACAATCAAAAGTCTCCAAGATAAATTAAATTATCATTTGATCACCCTAAAGTAATGTATATTCAAAGCCAAAGTCTTAAAATAAAATTGCTTAGAGATTCACTTTTAAATAATTTATATTCACAGTCAAAGACAATTGATTAGAAATGCTGTTGATCATTGTTGAACAAGTAACACTCGCATTGAAAATTCTTTAAATGGTTCATTAGTAAATAATAGTAATACACACAGGACAAACTCCTGAGAAGATAACTAAGAATCACACGTGATCCTTGTTGAATAACTTATAGGTTAACTCACAAGTTACTTCCATAATAAATAACTCAAATGATCAGGTGTTCATTGAGAAATAACCGTTACTGTTCAGATTGGCCAAGGACTACGTTGAGAAATATGAAGGTCGTCTCTCCAGGAGCCATGGCTACCAGGAAAAGGGGGCAAAGGTTAGTCAGGGATTTTTGTTCTGAATCCAATATTTCACTAGGAACATTCACTGTAAGGTCTTGCTGTATTCCTTGGGCTCAAAATAAACCAAACTTTTTTTTTTATCGCTTGGATTAAAAGTTGGGTATTCAAACTACATGTTGGGGGAAAAAACAATTCGAAATTCTAATTACAAACCGTTAAATTGGAGCCTATAATTTTGTTTTGTTCATGTATTCAAGCTGCAAAACTTTAATGGCCTTTTTCTGACACTTCAGTTTTAAGCAAACTCTACACTTTCCGTGGCGTATTTCTAGAAAACTATTCATGTTAAGAACTTCAAATTTGTACCATTGTAAAGTGCACGATGTGATCTAGTAAGCCATGCCTCAATTTTTTAGAAGTTCGTCCTTGATTTTTTAAAATGTTTTCTGGAAGTTGTATTTTACATTTTATAAGACTTTCCAAGGTGGGATAGACAAAACAATCCACTGGGATCGTTCTTATCAAAATTTTAAATAAATGAGGCACAATTTACTAGTTCAAGAACTATTGTACTCGGTCAACTAATTTATTGAGTCTGATCGTTATTGAACTTTGAGAAATAAACCATGAAAAATGCAGTCTATTTGTGTCTGTTGACATTTACTCATTTTGCAATTATTTTAGAAATAATGATTGGATTTTTACCACATTCATATATATGTAATCCTGAGTATTCAAGCTTTCCACAAATATATACATATATATGGTACAGATTTATATTCTTCTGCATAAGAGA
>JAQQZZ010045248.1:0-10262 GCA_030265115.1 Mopalia vespertina | reverse complement strand
AGGTGGCTTTCAGATATCAGCGATATGTCTTTCGTAGTGGTCAAGTATCCCCTGTGGCTAGCGAGGTGGCTTTCAGACATCAGCGATATGTCTTTCGTAGTGGTCAAGCATCCCCTGTGGCTAGGGAAAAATGTTTAGAGTTAACATTGCTTAGCATGGGTGAAAAATTATTTTAAGCACGAGGTGCCTTACCAGTTATCAGCCATACAAGGACGTCATAAACGTTGTGTACCACTGAGTACGACGTTCAACACAAATTCTAATCCAATTTAGTTTGTATTTGCAATCTGATTGGCTGTTGGGTTAATTTTTGGGACCGTAAAACCTAGAATTAACCGTCGCAAATTTTTCTACGTCACACTCACCTTTTTTGTATTAATACGCGCTTTTTGAGTTTTATGACAGTTTGAGTTTACACTGGAATAAGAATGTAACACAAAGGTAACCTGCCATTTGACATCGAATATGAGAGTGTAGTTAATGTTATCACCCAGCCCCGTGCAGCTATAGAATTTCTCGGCAAAACTTGAGGACAGAGATCGAACGCCAGGCAAACATCAGGGACCAAAAAGCCGATAAAATGGCAGTGTTAATTTTTTAAACGTATATACTTATGTTTATCATTAGGGCTCTCACCTTTGAAGGTGAATTAACATCCAGTTGTCTGAATTTATCCATTCCAGAATAATTTTGTTTTGGGTCAGGCAAATTTCAAGATATCGGACTTGATATTTAATTTCAAATCGGCGAGATGGCTTTCAGATATCAGCGATACTGTATGTCTTTCGTAGTGGTCAAGTATCCCCTGTGGCTAGCGAGGTGGCTTTCAGATACCACATGTATCCCCTGTGCTTAGCGAGGTGGCTTTCAAATATCAGCGATATGTCTTTCGTAGTGGTCAAGTATCCCGAGGTAGCTTTCAGATTTCAGCAAATTTTTCTACGTCACACTCACCTTTTTTGTATTAATACGCGCTTTTTGAGTTATATGACAGTTTGAGTTAACACTGAAATAAGAATGTAACACAAAGGTAACATGCCACTTGACAGCGAATTAGAGAGTGTAGTTAATGTTATCACCCAGCCCCGTGCAGCTATATAGAATTCCTCGTCAACACTTGAGGACAGAGATCGAACGCCAGGCAAACATCAGGGACCAAAAAGCCGATAAAGTGGCAGTGTTCATTTTTTAAACGTATATACTTATGTTTATCACTAGGGCCTAAAAGCATCAAGATAAATAATCTAGTAATGTGGAACTAGTCTTTGGACAGTGTTTCAGTTGACAGCGTTAAAGTCGACGAAGAACTGTCATCTCGTTCCCTGGAAACGGAGCGAGTACACGTGACTCATGAATATTTAGTAGTTGGCTGCAAGATGATCAATATTACAAACAACAAAAAAAAAAAAAATACAATCGGGAATCAAAACCCACAATCCCGCTTAAAGATATCTAAATCATTTGATACCACCACTGGATTTCTAGGTGTCAAACGTAGCATGGAAATGTAGGTCATGACATAGAAAGTTCATTTAAAAGAAAGAAAATCATGTTTGTCCTCTCCGCTCTCATTATGTCCTATATATTTTAAAAGTAGTATTTTATTTAAATAATTCTGATTATTTGTTTGTGAAAATTAAACAGAAAACAAATGAGATTTATTGGAAGTCTTTGGAACTATATCTTATTGCGGTAAATTATTTCATCCAGTAAGCCCTTCGCTGACATCAGCTGGAAGATTCGGATTTTGTCGATTTTTGTACTTTCGCAGCCAACGTCGCTTCGAATTGGATTAGAATGGGAATAACCAAACTGTATTTGGTGGCTTGCCGCCGTAAATGATAGGTTTAACGTAGCCCTGTTAACATGACAGTGAGGCCTTACCCTCACGGGAAGTCCTCACTGTCATGTTAACAGGGTCACAAATATGATCGCTAACGAGTACGCTGCCTTTTTCGTGAATCGTCCGGACACACTGTTAAACACATCAATCAATCAACCGCTGTTAGTAACAGGTACATGTACAATTCTTTGACGTAGGAGACTGTAACACCAACCATCATGTGACAAAAACATCAAACAACAAAGGTAGGTTTACCTCACATTTTTCCCCTAAACGGAAATTGGGTGTTGGACACTTTCCTCTCAATAGACAGGAACTAATAAACATCGATTCCAAATGAGAGACAAAGACGTGTCTCAAACGAGGTATCCAAAGGCAATAGGCTCTTTTGAGAAATTAAATCTTTATTTCCGTCGAGGGGAATATTAGATTCTAAGACATGTTGAGGGTATTATTTCAATAGAAGCTATACAACGAATGTTACGAGTTCAGCTCCAAACAACTCGCATCTCTCCATGGGAGACTGGCACTGGTTATGACCACCCGGTGTAAGACGGTCGTATTCGGTTATTCACATCAGTTATCTGTCCGTTAACACAGATATGTAAAAACAGTGCTTGTTCATAAATATCCTTACTTTGTTTTGGATGATCACATATATTCAACTGAAGTGTTTAGTGTCAGAGACGTTGTTTTAGCAATTACATGTATAAGTCAACTTCGCTGAACAACTATCTTTAGCCCTACAGGAAACGAACTAGATACAAATCTAATGGCCTAAACATCTGGGTAGTCTAATACTGAGCCTTATTGTCCTGGGTCTCTTTTCACTATCCGGAAATTTTTCAATTCGTTTTCCACAAATAAACATGGTAATAACATCAATGTTTGTCTTTACTATCTATGACAATTTCTCCGTCACCCAACTCAATCTCGCCATTCACTTACATATATGTTACATCAAGTTTCCAGTTGGAAGTCAGAAACAATACATCATTCTCTTAAATAATGCGTAAAGGTCAATAAACAGTTTTGAAACTTTTCGAATATTCGGAGATGATGTCCGTGCTATTTTCTGTGACCAATTGAGGTTAACGGATTGGAATGAATTCCTAGGCTGTAAAACATTTTCTTCTATTTCGCACTTCAGCTGCTCAAACGACTGTCCCGGAAGCACCCGGAAATTAGCGTCGGGCGTTAGTCGGCTGCCTCCGGTAATGTAGACTGTTTATCAGTTGCATAGGTATCTAACAGATGGCCAGTTTTAGGTTCGATCTAACAACAACAACAACAATGCAAAACCTTTTGGCGAATCCGAAGATACTATTGATTTTATGTCAAATTTTGTTTGTTTTGGTTGTAATGACAAATTATATAAAATCTGATTATTTTAACCGTAAATCACTAATATAGCAGCAAATAAAAAATTACTTGTTCATTGTTTTGACGTAGGGTGAAGCCGCATTCCTTTTTGTTTGTAGTTATCTAACTGATTTATGTGAAACAAATCAATCGCTTATTTCTATTTTTAACACATCATATATATATATTGCTTTCATAAACGACTAGATATAAAATTCGTAGCCTTTTTGGCATTAAAAACAAATAATTCTCCCGCGAATAACTAAATTGCAAAACCCACTTGGGACAGGTTGCTCGAAGCGCTATTACATTTAATCCGTTATTAGATCAAAATACTGTTTTTATTTCACGCCTATTCTTGTTAAATATTCAAATATACGCTTACATATAACAAATCCAAGGATTATGTTAATTTTGACACATTATTTGTTCATATTTAATTGGAGAACAACAAATGATAAAAGAGCGGTTACTATTTTTGACGTGTAGCTGGATTCTCTCCTTAGAACGCTGTGAGTCGGTGTCGATCAGTATGACATAAGTCTCATTATTTGGACTTGTATATGTAATACATATGCCTATGCTAGGTGAATACATATAACAATAATATCAGTTAACTAAACCGTTCTAGGATTGATGAAAATATTGTCAGAGCGCTGTCTCCTCTGAGACAAAATACTTTGAAAAGCTTATTAAAGAAGGTCCCAGTGGCGACATAGTGTGCCTCGTACCGGAAGCAAGTAGGTGGCGTAATGGTCAGTGCCATACTTAGGGGTCAAGCGGCAAAATCTTATGCAATAGATCTTTTCCGAGATGAATTGGGTAATTTGACCCAAATATTTGCAAAACATATTGTGTGTCGAAATCATGACTGTGGTATCATTGTTAAAGGCACACATTTAAGACGGTAAATGAGCAATACAAAACCTGTCCATCAGCTGTAATAATAATAATAAAACAGAATTAAAATGAAACAGTTACACCGTATTCTGCCTTTTGATCAGGTTGAACACCAGATGACGTACAACTGTAGTCCGTAGAGATCCGTTCCACGTCAGGCGCTCCAGATATACGCCAACCTGTTTCCAAGTATAAATAAATATGACAAGAATATCCGATCACAGAGATAAAATACAACTACACTTGTCAACAGATGTCAACGTGTAAGCTGTATACGCTTGTTTTCACAAAGTCCTTAAATGTAATGGGTAAAAGAATAAAACCTGCTCAAGCCGTATTGAATTGACTTTCATATCAATCCTAAGTACAAACTCTCTCTTGGTGTGTTAAATATAAGATGCTGTATAATTGTCAAAGTGCCAGCAAAACTATATTTCAACCTACAATTGAATAAAAAAACAAAAGCAACACTTAAACACAGATGTTACCTTGCTACAGGTAAACTTATGATGGGTCATATTAACAAGCGCCTCTTTTCGTGGATGACGTATGGTATGATGGCCGTGGTATAAACGCCTAATTACGAGAACACTATAGTGTAACGGTTAAAATACTGCCGAGAGGTATGGATCTTAACAGTTCAGTCCTGAAATGTAGTTTATTTTAAATCAACCTTTGAATCCCTGGCTTATACTTCCTGTTCATACCTGCCAGCAACACGGTGCTTTAAGGCATTACATGGGCTCAAACGATGTTTAAACCGAAAGGCGAGAGAGGTTTAGGCGAGTTCATTGTAACATTGCGGTGAATCCTACTGTGTTCCCACGATACTCAGAAAACTATATTTATGTATAAATATGTGGGTCTACTTTTATAAACTTTTGACATCCATATTGATTTATTTAGTGCAATTGAAACCTGTCAATTTTCTAATTTTGTTAGTGTCCACGACACAGGACTTGGCCCAACAAGCATCGCATGTTCGAATATTTAATCTTGAGTTTATTCAGTTGTGTATTACTATAGGGAGGCTGATGGGTATCGATGAAACTATCGTTAAGAGAAGGCTGCTTTTATTCATCAAACTAACAGTAGGAAACGTTTCGTTAAATTGACCAAACCATCATCAGAAAAAAAGTTTCGTTTTATCGATCTCAACATTATCAGGGTATGTTTGGGTTAATATATCAAATTATCAACAGCAAACGTTTCGTTTTATTGATCAAACCATAAGCATGAAACGTTTCGTTTAATTTATTGACCAAAATATCATCAGGAAATGTTTAGTTTCATTGATCAAACTATCACTAGGACATATTTCCTATAATAACCAATGTATCATCAGGAAACGTTTTGTTGCTCAGACTATTATAAGAAACCTGTTGCTTTATAGACCAGACTATCAACAAGAAACGTTTCGTTTAATTGATCAGACTATCATCGGGAAACGTTTCGTTTTGTTGCCCAGACTATCATCAAGAAACGTTTCGTTGTATTGATAAGACTATCATCAAGAAACATTTCGTTGTATTGATCAGACTATCATCGGGACACGTTTATATTTATTGATCAGACTATCATCGGGACACGTTTATATTTATTGATCAGACTATCATCGGGAAACGTTTCGGTTTGTTGATTAAACCATCGTCAGGCAACGTTTCGCTTTATTGATCAAACTATCACCAGGAAACCTTTCGTTTTATTGATCAAACTATCATCAGGAAACGATTCGTTTTATTGATCAAACTATCATCAGGAAACGTTTCGTTTTATTGATCAAACTATCATTAGGAAACGTTTAGTGTTATTGATGAAACTATCATCAGGGGATTTTTATTGATCATCAGGGGATGTTTGGGTTTGGCCATCCAACAATTCCTAGATGAGACGTTATAGAGCACACTGTTGAAGTATTTGCGTATAAACAAATTGATGTATCCGGGTTCATTATGCCAAGTGATGTACTCTTTCCAGAGACGTCAGTCGGTATACAATTACTCATTACATCTCCCCAGACAATTATTGTCACTTTTTACACTTTGATTTTACAAATTGTCGAGAGTTTAGCGTGGGCATCCAATATGACAGTTTAGCGTGGGCATATATTGGCGCTCCAATTTAGACACAATTTTGTGTCCATAGAGATTAAATGTTGGTCTACCGTTTAAAATGCATTAACTATCGCGTTGTAGAACAGTGATATAATCATTACAAAAACTGGCGTAGGCCTATTTGTAATTGGCCTTTGCAACATTTACCTGTTTATTATAACATTGTATGAACACTATCAATACGAGTTTAGAAATAGGACTATTATACGCTGACAGTACTATAGAAGACAATGAACTCCCGGGAGTGTTACTGAAGTCAAACAGAAGCTAAAATCGATTAAACAGAACTTGTATTTTATATGTTTCTGTGCATTTGTCTAAATCATTGATTATAACCCCTGAAGCAGGACCAACCAACTGTTCTACTGTGACTGTTGAAAGATGAGGACTTAGTGATGAATGACATTTGACTCGTTTTATTGGAATAAAGCCATTACTAGAAAATACAACCCACTATAAGCCTACACAACTTGTTTGTTTTTCTAGGGATTTCACACCGTACTTTTTGAGAGTTGAGATTAGTGAATGATAGCTCATAGGATGCTTCAGCCTAAGATTCTTTAATCTGACAAAGGTTACAGTTCCTCACGCATTACACAATCACATAAATTATCGAGGATACATGTACTTACTGTGGTACACATCACCCCTCTAGCGAACAATATTGCATTGTAAAAACACATTTAGTTCATATCAGCTCGTTTTAAATATGATGTGCCTTATATAACTGAAGTCGCTGCTGTGCCCAGCCGTATCAAAAAATGGTATCTGTATTTTACAAGGAAAGTTAAAAGCCACAAGCAATGTTTTAATAGACTGCTATATAGGATATGTTTGGGAAAGTTCCACACACAGGAAATATTTATATACGTTAAAATGATGACTAGCGATTCGGGTACTAAGTTGAACTGAGAATAAAGCTCAAGCAGAATCTTATGGAATTCTAATGTTTATACAAGGCTTCTTTGTTCAGTTTCAAAGCAACCTGTTTAAGAGGAATTGTTTATCCAGTAAGGCCAGGTCCATGTGGAAATAATGCCATAGTGGTGGATGAAACTTGGATTTGATGTGTACGTGTTTACTGAAGGACTTCATCGATAAACTTGTCTCATCTTGGACTAATGTCTCATTGTCTGCAAATTCATACAGTAGGTTATGCCAATCGGGGACCCGGTAGCCGATACCAATAGAGTAAAGTCGTTTATTTACACATCCTTATATAGTGTTAGTCTCTTGTGCTATCACATATCTCTCATACAGACTAGCAGAGGGAAGGACACACGCCCCTGTACCAATAAGATGTGGTAAACAGACCAGTTGAGGGAAGGACACACCTCTCTCAGTCTCTGTACCAACAAGATCTATCAAGCAGACCAGGAGAAGGAAGGACATACCTCTATGTATCAACAAGATCTATCAAACAGATCAGTAGAGAGAAGGTCATACCTCTTTCTGTCAACAAGATCTATCAAACAGACCAGGAGAGGGAAGGACATACCTCTATGTACCAACAAGATCTATCAAACAGACCAGTAGAGAGAAGGACATAACTCTCTGTACCAACATGATATATCAAACAGACCAGTAGAGGGAAGGACATACCTCTATGTACCAACAATATCTATCAAACAGACCAGTAAGGAGAATGACATACCTGTCTGTACTAAAAAGATCTATCAAACAGACCAGTAGAAGGAAGGATATACCTCTCTGTACCAACAAGATATATCAAGCACACCAGAAGAAGGAAGGACATACCTGTCTGTACTTACAAGATCTATCAAACAGACCAGTAGAAGGAAGGACATACCTCTCTGTTCCAACAAGATCTATCAAACAGACCAGTAGAGGGAAGGACATAACTCTCTGTACCAACAAGATCTACCAAACAGACCAGTAGAGGGAAGGACATAACTCTCTGTTCCAACAAGATCTACCAAACAGACCAGTAGAGAGAAGGACATAACTCTCTGTTCCAACAAGATCTATCAAACAGACCAGTAGAGGGAAGGACATAACTCTCTGTTCCAACAAGATCTACCAAACAGACCAGTAAAGGCAAAGACATAACTCTCTGTACCAACAAGTTATATGAAACACACCAGTAGAGAGAAGGACATACCTCTATGTACCAACAAGTTATATGAAACACACCAGTAGAGAGAAGGACATACTTCTCTGTACCAACAAGATCTATCAAACAGACCAGTAGAGAGAAGGACACCACTCTCTGTACCAACAAGATCTATCAAACAGCCCAGTAGAGAGAAGGACATACCTCTCTGTACCAACAATATCTATCAAATAGACCAGTAGAAGGAAGGACAAACCTCACTTATATAGTGTTCGGCTCTAGAATAAGATGTGGCAAACAGACCAGTTGAGGGAAGGACACCCCTCTTTCAGTCCTGTACCAATAAGATATGTAAAACAGATCAACAAGATTTATCAAGCAGACCAGGAGAGGGAAGGACATACCTCTCTGTACCAACAAGATCTATGAACCAGACCAGAAGAAGGAAGAACATACCTCTCTGTACCAAGAAGATCTATCAGACAGACCAGTAGAGAGAAGGACATACCTCTCTGTACCAAGAATATCTATCAAACAGACCAGTAGAGAGAAGGACATACATCTCTTTACCAACAAGATCTATCAAGCAGACCATTAGAGGAAAGGACATACCTTTATGTACCAACAAGATCTATCAAACAGATCAGTTGAGGGAAGGACATAACTGTCTGTACCAACAAGATCTATCAAACAGGCCAGTTGAGGGAAGGACATAACGCTTTGTACCAACAAGATATATCAAACAGACCAGTAGAGAGAAGGACATACCTCTCTGTACCAACAAGATCTATCAAACAGACCAGTAGAGGGAAGGACATACCTCTCTGTACCAACAAGATCTATCAAACAGTCCAGTAGAGAGAAGGACATAACTCTCTGTACCAACAAGATCTATCAAACAGACCAGTAGAGGGAAGGACATACCTCTATGTACCAAAAAGATCTACCAAACAGATCAGGAGAGGAAAGGACATACCTCTCTGTACCAACAAGATCTATCAAGCAGAACAGAAGAAGGAAGGACGTACCTGTCTGTACTAACAAGATTTATCAAACAGACCAGAAGAAGGAAGGACATACCTGTCGGTACTTACAAGGTCTATCAAACAGACCAGTAGAAGGAAGGACATACCTCTCTGTACCAACGAAGGACATACCTCTGTCTACCAACAAGATCTATCCAACAGACCGGTAGAAAGGACAACTCTCCTTTCCAAAAAGATCTATCAAACAGACCAGTAGATGGAAGGACATAACTCTCTGTACCAACAAGATCTATCAAACAGACCAGTAGAAAGGACATAACTCTCTGTTCCAACAAGATGTATCAAACAGACCAGGAGAGGGAAGGACATAACTCTCTGTACCAACAAGATCTATCAAACAGACCAGAAGAGGGAAGGACATACCTCTGTGGACCAACAAGATGTATCAAACAGACCAGTAGAAAGAAGGACATAACTCTCTGTTCCAACAAGATCTACCAAACAGATCAGTAGAGGGAAGGACATACCTCTATGTACCAACATGATCTATCAAACAGACCAGTAGAGAGAAGGACATACCTCTCTGTACCAACAAGATCTATCAAACAGACCAGTAGAGTGAAGGACATAACTCTCTGTACCAACAAGATATATCAAACAGACCGGTAGAGAGAATGACATACCTCTCTGTACCAACATGATCTATCAAACAGACCAGAAGAGGGAAGGACATTCTTCTCTGTACCAACAGGATGTATCAAACAGACCAGTAGAGATAATGACATACCTCTCTGTACCAACAAGATCTATCAAACATACTAGTAGAGAGGACATACCTCTCTGTACCAACAAGATCTATCAAACAGACCAGTAGAGAGAAGGACATAACTCTCTGTATCAACAAGCTCTATCAAACAGACCAGGAGAGGGAAGGACATACCTCTATGTACCAACAAGATCTATCAAACAGACCAGTAGAGAGA
>JAQQZZ010045247.1:0-23658 GCA_030265115.1 Mopalia vespertina | reverse complement strand
TCTTAAGTGTCCGATACCGACTCGATACCATAACGTTTTACCAAAACACTAAGAACATTTCAACGTATTACACTCGGCGAAATATTTCCAGCCAGTTGCAATTGTGACATAAACTATATTAGTTGCACCTGACGATAGCAGTATTTTAGATAATAATTCTAAAACTAAACCCAAAAATTTTCCTCAGATGTTAAAATGGACTGTTTCCCCCGTTGCCAGTTCAGAGAAAGATGATTTGATTTGATGATAGCATGTACGGGAACCCCATATGAAATAGTCAATAATACTAAAACTAAACTCACATCTTTTCTTTTGATGTTGCAATGGACCGTTTTCCCTGTTGCCATTTCAGAAAAGAGGCTTGACCTAATAATAGCACACACGGGAATCTCGTCTAAAATAGATCCTAAAACTAACTCAAAACTTTTGGTTGGATTGTGAACCAGACCGTTTTCCCGGTTGCCATTTCAGAGAAAGTGGCTTGACTCAATAATAGCTCACACGGGAATCTCGTCTAAAATAGATCACCAATCATTGCTTTTTCCTCAAAACTAAGGGAAGTTTGTTTTGAGAAATAGCAATGCTATCTTTACTTAGCACTGGAGGAATATTAATTGTCCCACAGTAACAAAAAACCTCACATTCTATTATTATGCTAGTGTCAATTATTGTTGGAGCACACAGCCGTCATATAGTGAAATACACTTACGTACGGCGTATAGCACAAATCAATCAATCAATATACAAAATATGAGCGGATCAAATTTGTTTAAACAATGAGATGAATGAAATGAAGCGTCCGCGAATATTGCCAAATTGACTATATACAGTTGGCCAGCCAACAAATATGTCCATAAATAGACAACCAGGCGTGATGCAAGATACGACCGACCGACTAATGAAAAGCAGACCGACAAGACATTTCTCATACAACATCAGATAAACATCATAAATAACAACATTGATACTATTTTATGTAATAGATTTATATAATTAGATAATGAAGCCAAAGCTAATGAATTTTGTATGCTTCTGCTTGATTTGCTTTGCTCGGCGGAAACTTAATAAAACATGGAATGTTTCAATTTGTCCGGATATTTGCCATGTACATGTACTCAGTGAGCTGTGATTGGACCGTGTATAACAACGATGATGAGTTTTATTCAGAATCAAAAACAGAGAAAATGAGGCGAGGGAGCTAACAAAAAAGGGATCAGAAAGAATTGTCAGCCCTTACGCAATACTATTCATAAGAACGAGTGATGGTTGAAAAGGTTTGGTCGATCATCAGATTTAAATTTTATTTGATTGAAGGAGACTCGAACAAAACCAAGCTTTTAAAAAGCTGCTATCAGAAATTAAATCGACATTTCTTTTAGGCTTTTTTCTATCACAGTCCGTCATATGTTCAAGCGAAATCACATCGGTGCAATAAACTCACTCTGGTGAATTTTCTGGAAATAGGTCAACGATAATAAACAATCAATGTGTTTCTCTCCGCCATTTTTAACAAAGTTTTGTACGGCGATGTAACAGAGTCTCTGTGGACAAAAACAGTTATCTTATAGTTATAAAAATGAGAGAATCAAATTTGTTTAAAGACCGTTATGAATTATTATTTTTAATACTCCATAATTTTGTCAGGCACACAAAAGTGTTTTTATATTGACTTAAGGTTGAGATAAAACCAACATATTTATAAAAAAAATAAAAATAAAAAAATGTATAAGCGTCATTGTATAAAGTAAAAATGTATAAAGATATGGCGCGCATATACAACTATAATACGGAGGCTGCATGCGCCATACAAATTAAACAACCAACCAACCAATGAATGATATAAAGCCTCAATATATATTACCTAATTGACCATATACAACTGGCAAGCCGCCAAATAGGTCCAAAAATAGAAACCCAGACGCACGGTCAACGAATAACGGATATGAGTAAATAGTTCATATACACCATAAAACACACATCACTAATAACAACATAGATATAAGTTAGATGCCCTTGGGATGGTGACGCATTATTTGCAGTACAAACGAGTTATATAACGAAACCTAAAACTGATGAAAAGTCGACATCTGGAATGATATCAACCTGATTCGCTTTGATCGGCATAAACCAAATGAAATATGGTGTATTGAATTGTTTTCAGGATATTAGTCATATATAAAGTCAGATAGATACGGTGCCATAGCGGTATACCAAAAATGGGCACAAAATATATCATCCAAATGTATAACCGACGGCAAATTTATTAGATTCTCTACTATTTGTGACATAAAGTAAAATATATCAATTATTGTGTTTATCTCCAGAGGGATTTGAACTCGGTGCTCCGGGTAGGCGGTGTGATAAATTGAGACCACAGTATTTATTTCTTTTAAATTCAACCATTCTGGTAACAGTTGGGTGATATGCGTTGTCCAATGCTACTCCCATAATTCGGAGCTTGGTAGGGAGACCATCTCCTCTGCGCTTGAAAATGTCTTATATTAAGAACATGATGACGTCATGAAGAAGCACGTTAATATGTTGGCGTGTCCGCATTTTCTGTGTGAATGTAAACAGATAGGGAGTGAAGCAAAAGTAGAGCGGTCTTGGCCATATAGCATCTTGCGTTCCTTAAATACAAATCCATGGAACCTCCAAATGTGAATGTCCAAATAATGTGCCAGTAAAGAGTTACATCACTGAATTTGGGCCGTGTATAGACCTCCGTAGAAGAAGTCGTTGTTGCCCTCCTGATGCACCCAATCCTACCCACATGACATGGATTGAAAAGAGGGCTCTCGTCGTTAACAGTAAATGTTTCTGATGGACGATCTTTCAAATTACATCAATGAACACTGGTACTGCGGTTATGTGTTTAGTCTTACGGTCGTTTTTCTTCTTTCTAAAGACTTGCTCATAACTAAGATTAATGCAGTCTTGTCGGTCGCATTGCATTGCTTAAAACAATTTAACTGAAATCACGGATACTGTCAAACTGTTGTTCGCGGGACAAACCGAACACATTGCCGTTAGACTGATTTTTGCGAGGAGTTCCCACTACCAAATTTCATCAACCAATCAGAGAACGAGTTCAGCAGACTATCGCTGTACCAGTTCAACTTTCCACAAGACTTTGCCATTGCTGGAGAAGACGAAACAACCAATTTTGCAACAAAGAAAACACAATTCTGTTGGAAAGATGATTCGTGCTTATAGCCGCACGAAAAATCTAGGTGGTCTTGTGGATATTGACCATCACAAGCAGGCGTTAAGTTTGCAAATCTGATCAAATTTTGTATTCCGTTGACGTTTCACTATTATCTTATATGTTCTATTCTATAAAGAATTGTTTTAATGTATCGACTTAACAGATGTAAACTGCATCAACCATTAATGTCTAGAATAGTACGGGTCTTTCCGAACTGATCTTATATGATTTCGACATTTTTTTTTCTTTTATTTTTAAAACCGAACATTCTAACAAGCTTTGAGAAACACTATTTGGTTGGATTGTCATTAGTTCTTTAGACAGTGGAATCGCTTCAAGCTGGAGTGGTTTGCTTGTGCATCAGATGTCAATTTCAGTAGATTAAAGGAAGTACGAACCTAACTGTGCTTCATAGCATCTTGTTGCAGGAAATAAAACGAAATTTCTCCTCATTTCCCATCAATAATCCGGATTATGTTTTCAAGCATATTTATATCGGTGGAGAGGTGCTTAATGATTAAAACCCAGTGAATATTATCCAGTGACAGCCAGACCCGGTACCATCGCGGTTTACCAAAGACAGACACTTAGGAAATCAACAGTCATAACCATCTGCGAAATTCTTACATTCACTTCCATTTGTGACATAACATATATAAATTGAGCCTGGCTATGTCAGAGATATCGTTTTCCGCTAACTCATATAGCAGTAACAAGTAACGAATTGTAAGCTGAAAACTTCGCTGGAGTTTTGCTTATATGTGCGAGAAAATTTCCCGAAATATCTCCATCATTAATCATATTAGATAATCAGTAAATACAAAACTCCTTTCCTCCTGTAGTATTCTCTTTTTCACCCTTACATCTTCAATGGCATTATTCTCTGGGGTAAAACTTTCCAAACTCATCTCTTTCCTCTTCTTATCTGACAGCGACAAGCACTACGCGTCATTACTTCTGGTCTCAAACGCACTCACACTGAACCACTTTTTCAACATTTTACCTTTACCTCAGTAATTTGTTATATCCTTTTGTATGTTGATACATTTTCCCACCATCCTTGCGATCCTCACCATCCTTTTGATCATTAATTGACTACACAGATATATGTTTATCACCACCATACAAAGGGGCTATGATCTCAATTTCAAGGTTCAAATTTTCAAAACTAATTTGTCATCATACACATTGAAATTATCTGGACGGCGTGAATAGAATAAACTTATATTGTATACTAAATCAATTCAGCCAACATCTGTATTTAAATCCAAACTGCATACTTACTCACTCAGTACTATACAATGAAAAGGTTCATGTGGGTACTGGAGTGTGTGTTCTTGTGTGTGAGTTTATGAATGTATGTGACCATAGTCCTGCATATCTTTAATATATAAATACACATTTTTATTATTCAAACCATTGCTTTCCACACTACTAAGGCTAATATATTAATCGGTACAACATGTGATAGATCAAACCCCATGGGCTGTATTCCCTCTATTCAATACTTATATATACTTATCTTAAAAACTACTATTATTATTTTTTGTGAATAAATCAAATCAATTTTGAATCACGGTACAATGTAGTGTTGAACAACTTAGTTAAAACACCAACATAATGGAAAGCAGGCAAAAGTCTATGTTAACCCGAACACACACATTTATTACTCTTAGAAATAATGGTTCTTAGAGGGTTCTTTAGAAAACAGGTTAGTTCTAAATGGAACCAGGATAGTTCTAAATGGATCCATAATGACAAAAACAGTTCTTTGACATAATAAGATAGGGAGAAATACATCGAACAGTTACTGCGAGGGTTCCATACAGAACCATAAAGGGTTCCACCAGAGCCATAACTGAAGAACCTTAAAGGGTTCCATTAGATCCATAATTTTCTAAGAGTATGATGGTTGGAGGGAGAGCCTCGACTTAACTTTACAAAGGTTTCTATTGGAAGAAAAAATACTTCATGTTACAACAAATTCTAGTACCTTCTTTGTGGTTTCCATATGAATAAAACATTTAAACCACCCTTGGAATTGTTCTGAAATAAAGCCTCTGGTGATAAATTTTGTAAGTCTGGATGTGAATCTCAACTTATTGTTTCACCAGTCGAGTTTAAAGAATACATTTAGGAAGACTTGCATCAGATCATGTTTTCCAGTTTGATTAAATCCGCATAGCGTGCGTTTTGCTGTCCGGTATATTCTCAAAGCAGTACAATGGATTTGGCATAATCCTATATAGTAGAGGGTTTTACCTGATTAACATATGCTACAACACAATACTGAGGTGTTTTCAGATCTGGTTTTAATTAGTTTGCCGTTTCTCGTCTCCGAGCATAACTTCTAGCGATTGAATGTCGTGCCATCGAATTCCGGTCAGGCTGGATTTTAGTCTTAATTTTAAAAAAATATATTTACTCTTTAGTGAGCAGTGGATCAACAGTAAGATGTCAGATTTATTGTCCCATAAATCTCATTTCGTCATGAAATAATCTGTATACTTCCTAATAAAGCTTACCTGGAACAGATTAAATTCGCACAGGTCCACTAGAAGCATCAGATAAATCTGCCCAAAGCGTAACGTCTGGTGAAAGACAGCATGAGAAAATACTACGTACGCCTATGCCAAAGGGCCGTGGGGCCATAAGAAAGATCCGCTTTGGTAGCGTGTTTGTTGTAAACACATAATTTCTCAGGCATTGATTAAACCTTATTTTAACCATATACCTTCACTGATTAAACGAATATGAAAGTAAAATCATTTCATATGTTAGAACATACCATGACTTTTTTAGAGACAGTTCAAAAAGCCTCTGGCGTTAATTAGCTCATACACGAAGAATTATATCTACGTCTAACCAATCAGTGTACAGGATTTGATTTTACGACCATCGCGGTATTATACCTGCCAATGTCAGATATATGGTTATCCACCGAATCGCCATAGCAGTATTTTGATGATAAAGGTAAATAATTCTAGACCTAAACTCAACATTTTTCGTTGGAGCCCATAGTAGACCGTGTTCCCCGTTGCCAGTCCAGAGACAATTGCTATCATTTAATACCCGAAATAGGTAAACGATGGTATTAACCACTTAAGATCTTTCCCTCAAATTTGTGGTGTTCCTGGCGGAAGAGTCAGCCATTTGTATTTTTTACATCTTTTTGTGAACCAAAACAGTTCTCTTCCAATTACAAAAACAATGACAAAGGATCAAATTTGTTTATAGACCATAATGAATGATATGAAGCCTAAATAAATATTGCCAAATTGACCATATACAAATGGTAAGTCTGGAAATATGTTTCACAACCGAAAATCAGACGCCAGGTAAGAATAGACCTATCAACGACTAATAAAAAGCAGACTGAGCAAACAGCTTACATACAATATTAAAAATACATCACAGATAACAATATTGGAATTATTTTAGGTATGATTTGGATAGTGAAATTTTTATTAGCAGTCCAAAATAATTAGATTATGGAAATTAATGAACCGTCTTTCTTTAGTGGACAAAATTTAGTAGGCTTTCGGACTGATTCGCTTTGCTCGGCATTATCCCAATAAAACTTGATGTATTTTATTGTTTGTTTATTTGATTGGGTTTTAACGCCGTACTAAAGGTTATTTCATTCAGAAACAAAGACATCACGAGACTAATACAGGACACTCACAGGACAATACGACATCACAAACAGATCTGCTTGCCGTTCCTCTATAGTTCTGAAGGCACCAGGGCAATAGGAAGCCCCCTCCAACCACCCGCTGGTGTATTTGATTTTTTTCCGGATATTAGTCATGTAGATGTACCCACAGAGCTGCCACATCACTCTTAGAAATAACGGTTCTTTGATGGTTCTCAAGAAAAGAGGACGGTTCTTTATGGAACCAGGGTGGTACTATATGGAACCATTACGACAAAATCAGTTCTTTGATATAAAAAGAAAGTGATAAATAATTGGAACAGTTATTGTAAGGGTTCCATACAGAACCAAACAAGGTTCCACCAGTGTCATGACTGAAAAACCACAAAGGACTCCATTAAAGCCATATTTGTCTAAGTGTGGGAAGTGTGTAATACCGATATTGTTTATTCACAACCAAATGGCGTGGGATCGACGTGAAAGAGCAAACGGAAAAGTATTCTGTACGTATGTCATTTTCCACATCCAGCCATCAGAAAACATCTAAGTTGTGCTGTAGCACTTTTAGAGCTCAATAAACTGAAATACCATCCGAGAAACGATAAAAAAATTATGTATGAATAATAACTAACTTGCTTAGGGTTGTTGATTGTGCTAATACACATATCATACAAACGGGAAAACGTTTCCTCGAGATAAATCCTTCCATAGTTAATATGATAAGTGACGTAAGTTTTACGCAAGCCAGTTGTTAAATAATTCAGGATAAGGTCTTGCTGGACCCATTGGGCTCAAAATGGACCATTTTTTTTATCGCTTGGATAAAAAGTTGGGTATTCAAACTATATGTTGGTAAAAAACATAATTCGAAATTTTAATTACAAATAGTTAAAATTTGAGCCTATAATTTAGTTTTCCCTTGGTCCAAAACTAAACTCGAGACTTCGTTGGAGCTTACAGTGGACCGTGTTCCTCGTTGACACTTTAGAGAAAATTGCTGTGATTTTATAATATCACGCTGGGGAATCTCTCCCCAAATAGGTTAATATCTTGCCCTCAAATTTGAGGGGTTCAGGGCCGAATAGTCCGCCATTTGTTTGTTTCCTCGTTTTGTGAACAACACCAGGTGTCTTCCAACTACAAACAAATGGCAGAGGATCCAATTCGTCCAGATATCGCGTGGAATCGCCGTTTAAAAGCAACCAAAAATGGATCATGAAGTTGTGTCATTATTCAGAGACATCAGAAAACATTTAAAGTAATGATGTAGCAATTCCAGAGGTCAGGGTACTGAAATACCATCCGAGAAACGAAAAAAAAAATATTTGTGTAATAACTTTCCTGCTTAAGGCTGTTAATTGTGCTAATAGACAATTCATACAAACGTGAAAAACGTCTCTACGCATTACAATATACCAATGGATAAAAAGCAAATTCTTTGATAAAGCATAAAATAATTGACGTACTTTTGTCACAGGCTAGGTATTCAACAATTCAGCTTGACTGATACAGACAGAAACTAAGATAAAACCCGCGAGAGAATACATCTGAACACAAAATATGACCTTTTTGAAAATAAACACGATTGTATGCATTCTCAAATGTGAACGACCTTGGAAAGTCGCATTTAACAATTTTCGACGCCATATGGTATGTCTTAAAGCGGGATTAGAATTCGGTGGTCTTGGCAGGTGGTGTGATAGTTAAATTGAAACCACGGTATGTAATTCATACAAAATCAACCTTACTGTTGACCACCTAATCATCAAGCATTGTCTGAATGCAAATTCACGAAACCACATACACATACGCTTTGAACGTGCCAGCTAAGAGTTCAATCAGTTAGGAAGGTAGATGTAGAGATATGTATCTATAATAGTCTAGCATACAATGTAGCCTTATATATCGGCAAGGCCATGCACGGAAGTCGGTACCGTCCCTAAAATAAGACCTCCGGGTGTCCCCTTGTCTCCTCCCACAACCGGAGTGACATCAACAGACTGTTCTAGAAAAGTGATGACGTCTACAATAATATCAACTCTCGCCGGTAACAGTCAACGTACGTGGTTGTCTCTTTCTTCAACTGGTTGTTTGGTTTTAGCATTTTAATATCATAGCTTTGAACTATTCACGAAAGCTGCAATTAAGTGGTAATCGACGTCAGCTATTATTTGTGACATATTTTAATAAGGCAATGTCTTTACAGAGTTACTCTAACATATTATTATCCTGAACAGTGCGGGCTTTGATCAACAAATGCAATATGGTTTCAATATTCTCTGTGCTTTTTGTCTTTTTAAGAAAGGACTCCAAAAAGTGATGAGCTACCCTATTAAATTGGATTGTCATTATTTTTTTTTTAAATGGATCTTGCCGCAGGCAATAATTTTCTGCCGAATGAATTGAGGTTGAAACGATTTGTTTGAAAATCAGATCGCAATTTAATTAGATTAAACGAAGTTCGAAGGAAACTGTGCATCTAAAAACTTAGATAAAATAAATAGAAATTTATCCGTTTTGTTTGTCTTCCATTGTAAAGATTTTATTTTCAGGCTTATGACGTCGGTGAAGTGGTGTTGAATAATGACAATCCAGTAATTCTCTTAAGTGTCCGATAAACTCGATACCATAACGTTTTACCAAGACTCTATAATATTTCAACGTATTACCTTCAGCGAAATATTTCCAGCCAGTTGCAATTGTGACATAAACTATATTAGTTGCACCTGACGATAGCAGTATTTTAGATGATAATTCTAAAACTAAACTCACAAATTGTCCTCAGATGTTAAAATGGACTGTTTTCACCGTTGCCAATTCAGAAAAAGATGATTTGATTTGATGATAACATGCACGGGAACCTTATCTGAAATGGTCATTAATTCTAAAACTAAACTCAAATCATTTCATTTGATGTTGAAACGGACTGTTTTCCCTGTTGCCATTTCAGAAAAAAGAGGCTTGACTTAATAATAGCACACACGGGAATCTCGTCTAAAATAGATCACTAATCATCGTTTTTTCCTCAAAACTAAAGGCAGTGTTTTTTTATCGTAGCAATGTTATCTTTACTTAGCTTCGGAGGAATATTAATTGTCCGACCGTACCAAAACAACACACATTTTATGATTATGCTAGTGTCAATTATTGTCGGAACACAGAGCCGTCATATAGTGAAATATATATAAGTACGGCGTATAGCAAAAATCAATCAATATACAAAATATGAGCGGATGGAATTTGTTTATACAACGAGATGAATGAAATGAAGCCTCCGCCAATATTGCTAAATTGACCATATACAGTTGGCCAACCGACAAATATTTTCTGAAAATAGACAATCAGGCGTGATGCAAGAAACGTCCGACCGACTAATGAAAAGCAGACCGACAAGACATTTCTCATACAACATCGGATAAACATCATAAATAACAACATTGATACTATTTTATGTAATAGATTTATATAATTAGATAATGAAGCCAAATCTTATGAATTTAGTATGCTTCTGCTTGATTAGCTTTGCTTGGCGGAAACTTAATAAAACATGTAATGTTTGAATTTGTCCGGATATTTGCCATGTAGATGTACTCAGTGAGCTACGATTGGACCGTGTATAATAACGATGATATGTTTTATTCAGAGTTAAAAACAGAAAAAAATGACGCGAGGGAGCTAAAAAAAAAAAAGGATCAGAAAGAATTGTCAACCCTTACGCAATGCTATACCTAAGAACGAATTGAGGTTGAAAAGGTTTGGTCGATCATCAGATTTGAAAGAGATTCGAACAAAAACGTGCGTTTAAAAACCTGATTAGAGAAAGCAAATCGACATTTTTATTGGGGTTTTTCTCTCGCAGCCCGTCTTATATTTTCAAGCGTAATCACATCGGTGCAATGAACTCACGCTAGTGAATCTTTAACGAAATAGGTCAGGGATATTACCCAATTAATGTGTTTCTCTTAAAACTAAGGGGTATCAATGTTGATCACAGAGTGAACCGCCTTTTGTAGTTTTAACATAGTTTTGTACAGCGATGGTCTTAATGGCTGAGAACAAAAAAAAGTCTCTTCAAATTAGTAAAATATGACAGAGGTTCAAATTTGTTTATAGACCGTAATGAATGATATAAAGCAACAATGGATATTACCAAATTGACCATATACAACTGGCAAGTCGCCAAATAGGTCCAAAAATAGAAACCCAGACGCACGGTCAACGAATATCGGATATGAGTAAATAGTTCACATACACCATAAAACACACATCGCCAATAACAACATAGATAGGTTAGATGCCCTTGGGATGGCGACGCATTGTCCAAAAGAGTCATATTACGAAACCTAGAATTGATGAAAAGTCGAGATTCGGAATGATATCGACTTGATTCGCCTTGATCTGCATAAACCAAATAACATATGGTGTACCATCGCGGTACCATACCAAGAATGGGCGCAAAATAAATCATCAAACTGTATAAGCCACGGCGAAATTATTAGATTCTCATCCATTTGTGACATGACATAAAACACATCAATTATTGTGCTTGTCTCAAGCGGGATTTGAACCCCATGCTCTGCGAAAGTTATGTGATAGTTAAGTTGAAACCACGGTATGTACTTAATCCAAAATCAACCTTACTATTCACGGTTGGGTGATATGCGTTGTCCAAAGTTTCTCCCATCACTCGGAGTAGGATAACCATATACTCTGCACTTGAAAAGGTCTTATATTAGGAACATGATGACGTCATGGTGGAGCATGTTAATATGTTGGCGTGTCCCCGAAATAGATTTCACCAACCAAGCAGAGAATGTGTTCTGAGCACTACCGCCGTTTGGATTCACCTTTCCACACGGCTTCATCGTGGTTAGAGAAGACTAAACAACCAATTTTGGAAACAAAAAAACACAATTTGGTTGAAATGGTGATTCGCGCTTATAGAGGGCAAAACTTATCGGTGGTCTAGTGAATGTTAGCCACCATTATAAACAGGCGTGTACTTTTCAAATGTGAACGATCCTTTAAATCTGATTTGAGGAATTAGCCTGAAGTCGATTTTGATCTTCCGTTGGCATTTCATTGTATTCTTAAACGTTTTACTTTCTAAAGAATTGTTTTGAAAGTATCGCCTTTGCAAAACTACATCAACCACAACAATTTAATGTTTTGAAGATCGCGGGTCTATTCAAACTAATACTATCTTGTTCCAATATTTACCGCTCTTTTATTTGTTAAGCGAACTGTGTAATCAGCAATGAGCTACACTATTTAATTGGATTGTCATAAGTTTTTTAGACAATGGAATCGCCCGAGGAAATAATATTCCTGGGAACAAATGGAGATTGACGTGGTTTGCTTTAACATCATATTTCAATATAATCAGATTAAAGGCGGTTCGAACAAAACTATGCTTCTAATATCTTCTTTGGGGAAATAAATCGAAATCGCTCTTTTTTGTTGTTGTCTTTAATAGCCCGCATTTTATTTAAAATGCTTATGACATCGGTGCGTTGGTGGTGAATAACTATAACCCAGTGAATCGTCTCAGGTGTCCACTAGACCCGGTACCATTGTAGTATACCAATGACGGACAATTGGAAGATCAGCAGCTATCACCCTCTCCTGAAATACTTCCAGTCACTTTTAATACATTTGTGCTGTAAAATTAATAAATTACACATGATGATATCAGAGATAGGGATTACCCCCTAACTCCCATAGCAGAATTGTGATGATAATACATGGTATCTCAACATTTCGCCGGAGCTTATAGTGGATGTGTTCCCCATCGCCAGTTCACAGAAAATTGCTATGATTTAATAATGTCACGCTGGGGAATCTCTCCCAAAATAGGCCAATGATGGCATCCAGTTAATATCCCTCCATCAAAATTGGAGATTGGTCCCCGAAGAGACCGACATTTGTACTTTTAACATAGTTTTAACACAGTTCTCTTGCAATAATAAAATATGACCGGGGATTAAATTTGTTATGTAACGTGATGAATAATATGAAGGCTAAATGAATATTGTCAAATTCACCATATGCAATTGACAAACCGCCAAATATGTTCGAAAATACAAAATCAGATGCTATGTAAGAATCGACGGATCAACGAGCTTCCCAATCGACATATATTATTGTTGTCCAAATTATTTAAAATGTTGAATTTTAAATTAAACGAACCGTCTAGTTGTAATGGATGCGATTTAGTATGTTATCTGCTTGACTCGATTTGAATTACTGAGTATTTGAATTTTTCCAGAAATTAGTGTAATAGAAGTACCCACTGAGCTGTAATTGGGGAGTGTGTAATACCGATATTATTTATTCACAACCAACAGACGTGAAATCGTCGTGAAAACGCAAGCAAGAATGGATCATGAAGTCGTGTCATTATTCAGAGACATCAGAAAACATTTAAAAGAATGATGTAGCAATTCCTGAGCTCAAGGTACTGAAATACCATCCGAGAAATGAACAAAAAATTTATATTTGAATTATAACTTTCCTGCTTATGGCTGTTAATTGTGCTAATAAACAGATGATACAAACGTGAAAAACGGCTCAACGCATATTTGAATGGTTAATAAAAATGGAATTCTTTGATCAAGCATATAATAATTGACGTACTTTTGTCCAAGGCCAGGTATTCAACAATTCAGCTTGAATGATAAAGACAAAAACTAAGATAAAACCCTCGAGAAAATACACCTGAACACAAAATATATACTTTTTGAAAATAAAAACGATTGTAGGCATTTCAAATATGAACGACCTTGGAAAGTTTCGACGCCATGTGGTATGTCTTAAAGCGAGATTGGAGCTCGGTGGTCTTGGCAGGTGGTGTGATAGTTAAATTGAAACCCCGGTATGTAATTCATACAAAATCAACCATTCTGTTGACCACCTAATCATCAAACATTGTCTGAATGCAAATTCACGAAACCACATACACATACGCTGTGAACGTGCCAGCTAAGAGTTCACTCGGTTAGGAAGGTAGATGCAGAGATATGTATCTATAATAGTCTAGTATACAATGTAGCCTTTTATATCGGCAAGACCATGCGAGACAGTCAGTACCGTCCCTAAAATAAGACCTCCGGGTGTCGCCATGTCTCCTTCCACAACCGGAGTGACATCAACAGACTGTTCTAGAAAAGTGACGACGTCTACAATAATATCAACTCTCGCCTGCAACGGTCAATGTACGTGATTGTCTCTTTCTTCAACTGGTTGTGTGGTTGTGTGGTTTTAGCATTTTAATATCATAGCTCTGAACTATTCACGAAAGCTTCAATTAAGTGGTAATCGACGTCAGCTATTATTTGTGACATATTTTAATAAGGCAATGTCTTTACAGAGTTATTCTAACATATTATTATCCCGAACAGTGCGGGCTTTGATCAACAAATGCAATATGGTTTCAATATTCTCTGTGCTTTTTGTCTTTTTAAGAAAGGACTCTAAAAAGTGATGAGCTACGCTATTAAATTGGACTGTCATTAGTTGTTTTTTTTAGAAAATGGATCTTGCCGCAGGCAATAATTTTCTGCCGAATGAATTGAGGTTGAAACGATTTGTTGGAAAATCAGATCGCAATTTAATCAGATTAAACGAGGTTCGAAGGAAACTGTGCATCTAAAAACTTACATAAAATAAATAGAAATTTATCCGTTTTGTTTGTCTTCCATTGTTAAGATTCTATTTTCAGGCTTAATGACGTCGGTACAGTGGTGTTGAATAATGACAATCCAGTCATTCTCTTAAGTGTCCGATAAACTCGATACTATAACATTTTACCAAGGCTCTAAGAACATTTCAACGTATTACCCTCAGCGAAATATTTCCAGCCATTTGCAATTGTGACATTAACTATATTACTTGCACCCGAGGATAGCAGTATTTTAGATGAAAATTCTAAAACTAAACTCAACAATTTTCGTCACATGTTAAAATGGACTGTTTTCCCCGTTGCCAGTTCAGAGAAAGATGATTTGATTTGATGATAGCATACACGGGAACCTTATCTGAATTAGTCATTAATTCTAAAACTAAACTCAAATCTTTTCGTTGGATGTTGATCCGGACCGGACGGCTTCACCGTGACTTGAGAAGACGAAACAACCAATTTTGGAACCAAAAAAACACAATTTGGTTGGAATGGTGATTCGCGCTAATAGAGCGCAAACATTATCGGTGGTCCAGTGGATTTCATTACAAACAGGCGTGTACTTTTTACATGTGAACGATCCTTTAAATCTTTTTTGAGGAATTAGCCTAAAGTCGAGTTTGATCTTCCTTTGGCATTTCATTGTATTCTTAAATCTTTTACTTTCTAAAGAATTGTTTTGAAATTGACGAAATTTACAGATCTAAACTACATCGACCATAGCAAATTAATGTCTAGAAAATCACGGGTGTTTTCGAACTGATACCATCTTGTTCCAATATTTACCGCTCTGTTACTTTTTAAGCGAACTGTGTAATCAGCGTTGAGCTACACTATTTAATTGGATTGTCATAAGTTTTTTAGACAATGGAATCGCCCGAGGAAATAATATTCCTGGGAACAAATGTAGATTGACGTTCTTTGCTTTAGCATCATATTTCAATATAATCAGATTAAAGGCGGTTCGAACAAAACTATGCTTCTAATGTCTTCTTTGGGGGGGAAAAATCGAAATCGCTCTTTTTTTTTTGTCTTTAATAGCCCGGAATTTATTTTAAAGGCTTACCACATCGGTGCATTAGTGTTGAATAACTACCATCCAATCAACATTATCAGATGTCAACTAGACCCGGTACCATCGCGGTATAGCCAACCGATGACAGACAATTGGAATATTAACAGTTATAACCCTCTTTGAAATACTTCCAGTAAATTTACACTTGTGATGTAAAATAAATAAATCAGAGATACGGATATGAACTAACTCCCACAGCTGTATTTTGGGGCTAGGGGTAACTAATTCTGAAACTAAACTCACACCTTTTTTAAGAGGAATTTGTTCCCCGTTGTCAGTTCAGAGAATATAACTATATCATTTAATAATATCACGCTTGGGAATCTCTCTCAAAATAGGTCAACGATTGTATCCAGTTAATATCGTTCCCACAAAATTGGAGATTGATGCCCGAAGAGACGGCCATTTGCATTTTTAACATAGGTTTGAACGGCAATGGTACTTAGTCAATGTGAATAAAAAACATCTCTTGCAATAATTAAATATGTCAGAGGATTAAATTTGTTTATATACCGTGATGAATAATATAAAGCCTCAATGAAAATTGCCAAATTTACCATATACACTTGACAAGCCGTAAAATATGTTCGAAAATAGAATAGAATAATATGCGATGTAAGAATCGACCGATCAACGATATATGAAAAGTAGACCGAGTAAACAGTTGACATATACCATCAGGCAAAAGATCACAAAAAACAATATTTATATTATTTAAGGTACCATTTGGATCGTGATGTTTTATTAGCAGTGCAAATAAATTAAATTATGAAACTTAAGTTAAATGAACCGTCTAGTTTTAATGGACTAAATTTGGTATGCTATCTGCTTCACTCGATTTGCTGGACATAAACCACATAAAATATGGCAATATTTGATTTTTCCGGATATTAGACGAATAGATGTACCCACTGAGCTGTAATTGGGGAGTGTTTTATACCTTTTTTTTATTCACAAACAAAAGGCGTGGAATCGACGTACAAAAGAAACCGAGAATGTATCATGATGTCTTGTCATTTTTCACATCTAGCCACCAACAAAAACATTTAGAGTAATGATGTATCAATGCCAGAGGTCAAGATACTGAAATACCATCCGAGAAACAAAAAAAGAAATTATATTTGAATGATTACTTTCCTGCTTAGGGCTGTTGATTGTGCTAATAAACAGATCATACAAACGTGAAAAACGTCTCAACGCATTACAATATTCCAATAGTTAATAAAAATGGAATTCTTTGATCATGCATATAATAATTGATGTACTTTTGTCGCAGGCCAGGTATTCAACAATTCAACTTGAACGATAAAGACAAAAACTAAGATATAAACCGGGAGAGAATACATCTGAACACAAAATATGTCCTTTTTGAAAATAAGCACGATTGTATGCATTTACTTAAGTATAAAACTGCTTTGTGGAATCGGGGCCTGGTTAATTAAGATCAACTTAGGCTAAGATTGCATTGTGTAACAATACAATGAAAAGTCCAGTTATGTATTATCGACCCTTTGTGGTATGTCTTAATGAATTGTTTGGTATGCAACGACATGAAACATTTAAATTACATCAACGAAACTACATTAGAGTCTTTAATATATCCTCTATCAATCATTTCTTTTTATAAGCAAACATTCTAAACAGTCATCAGCTACAATATTTAATTGGATTGTCATTATTTCTTTTAGACAATGGATTTCGCCAAAGGCAGCAATATTGCCGGTAACGAATTCAAAGTGATACTGGTTGTTTGAACATCAGGTTTTAACTTAATCATTTTAAAGTAGGTTCAACAGAAAGAGGAAGTTTCTCACCAACAACATGCCCTTCCAGAAAAATGTTGATAGCTTTCGAGAAGGGAAACGGGGCTGAATTTATATGGATAATAATTATTGGCTAAAGTATGTTGATTGTGTATATAGACAGATAAGCTAAACGTCCAAACATTTACATGGCACAAAAGATGCAACCGCCCCAAAATTAAATAACGATCGAGTTTGTTGTTCATGGATGAAGTAGTTCTGACGCATGATAGCTATGAGAAACTCAGTTGCAAAGTGATAAGCATATGTCCGTGGCGACATAAATGCCACATTGTTGTGTGAAATGCGTTGTCCAGGTTACCCCATCATCCACATTCACCGATGGTTGGTGTGGAACAGACTTCATTTAAATCGTATTCTCGCCAGAGTTTCTTTAGTAAATGAGAAAACTCTCGTACGCCATACCTGGCCATCGCGAATAAATTTCCACCAATATTTGGGGCGACGTTTGCCACAGATCAGCAAATAAAAGAAGTACAAAACAAGATGGCCCGGGTGTATCTTAGATTCTTGACGTAGGAAGTAGAATCGGTTATATTTTAGAATCCTCTCACAGCAAACCCCACAGAGGTTTCTATTGCAAGAATGAATATTTCTCCTACAGGACATTCTTGCAGAATGTCTGTGGTTTCTCTCTATATATAAAAGGACAGAGAAGGAATCATATAAGCCACTCTGTGAATTGTTTTGAAATAAAGCCTTTGGTCACGACTTTTCTTTGTCTGGATGTTGAATATCTACATATTGTATAACCAGCCAGGCTAAAAAATAAAAATTTGGAATGACGTGCATCAGATCGTGTTTCCGATTTTGGTTATTTTGGTCCCCGGTATATTCTTGAAATAGTTGAATAGATTTCGTATAACCCTATGGTGGGGCGCTTTCCACGAAATCAGCCACCGTAGTGTTCATGGAGGTCACTGTCTCAATTTTGGAATGAAAAGTACACGCGATGTCTTGATTCTTCGAAAATCTGCTCTTTGATTGGCCATTGTATTCTCACCAATCAACGCTGAGTAGTATATGATTTTGAGGCTCTAGTTAGAACTGCTTTTAATTAGACTGCTGTTTATATAGCCTGCGAGCATAAATACCTGCGATTCAGTATCGTGCCATCGAATGCCGTTCAGACGGGATTTAATTTCTGGCGATTCAATATCGTGCCATCAAATTCCGTTCGGGCTGGATTTAACAAAACTTAAAATATTTTTACAATAACGAGAGTCTGCCCCCAAGGAGACTATGTCGCTCTTTGCTTATAATACCTTTAAACAGAATAAATTATGTGGCTTAGTATATATCTTGTTCGGAGTTAATTTGACTCCATACGTCTTTACGGCGACGAGTCGGTCAACAACAGGATGTCATATTTGTTATGGTATTAATCTATTTTCATCATGAAATAATCCGTATACTTCCTGATTAAGCTCACCTAGAAAAGATTAAATTTGCACTGGTTTTCTCCTTTGTTATTGTTCGTACGGAAGCATTAGAGAGATCTGCCCAAAGCATAACGTCTGATGGAAAAACAACACAAGGGTCGTGGGGCCATAAGAAAAATCCGCTTTGGCAACCTGGTCGTATACTGATTGTTCTCAACACACAATTTCCGATTAAACATTGATTAGACTTCATTAAAATAAAAAGCTAGAATTTAACATCGTTCCATTGACAACTGCAAATATCATCACTGATAAAACGAATATAAAAATAAATTAAATTTGCTACATAAGTATACCCATGGCTTTTTCGGACTCAGTTACAAAAGCCTCTGGCATTAATTAGCACAAAAATCAAGAATTGTAACGTCTTACTCTTTAAACCAATCAGAGACCAGGTTTTTCTCTGTGTGGTAAAGCTTAACTTTTTGTAATCAAAATTGTCTTTAACGACAACGATTGGCTGAAAAGAGTTACCCCATTTTCAACAGACCTTTCCATATCATCGTTAAAAATCTATATTTAGCAAAGGTAACAGTTATGAAGGTCATCTATGAACCTTGTCGATTCACGAAAAAACAATAAATATCGCTCTTCGAAAAAACAATAGGGTACGCGATTCGAAAAACAATGTATTAGGCCGATTCATCAGTAAAATGGTATGAAGTTTTCTTGACAGTTTTAAGGTCAGCTGTTTTCCGCTCATCCTCATCAAATGTGTAAATTATAATCGTTTGCCGTTGTACTTATGTTGGTCAGTTACGGAAGAATACTTGCAGATTACAGAAACCCGATGCACAAGTAGTGCAACCCCGCAAAATGCTATTGAACAAGACTTCCCCCAGGATACAAAACCATACCAAATGTCATATCCAGTGTTCAGTGGAGAAGTTGTTTTGGAGAATTCATTTAGAGTAAATGCGTTTGGATTGTTTTGTTTGATTTGGGTTTAACACAATACCTAAGTTTATGTCTCTTACTTAACGGCTTGCCGGCTCAATGCGTGAAGGAGACGACCCTGGACACCACTGGCAACAAACAAAGACAAACCAAGACATACACAGGACAATCACAGAGAATCACAAACTGTTTGGCTTCATGTTGCCCTTGATCTCTGTGAGCATATGGAAAAAAATGTCTAACATAGTGACATACATTTAAAAAAAAAACAATTTGGGTTTTAAAAAAAAAAAACACAAAAAAATCTATCAAACAACAACACATCTTGTCTCTCTTTGATTCGAACCAGAAATGATAGAAGAAGAAACTGTATAACAAATAAACTATTTCCTTTACTTTATAATGTGTTTTGTTGCAAATCAAACGTAAGCATTTCCAAATCTACCGGAACAAAATACTTTCTCCAACAGTGTTTTTTAACGATAAAAAGAAGATTTTTTAAAATTTAAAAAAAAAATTGTGTTTATCAGCGTGGCCTTCATACAAATTCAAATCAAGTTATTTTAGCTAAGCATTAAGAGTATGAGAAAAAAATGCGAACTAATCAAAGTAGATATTGTACTTAAATTCGAAGCTATTTATATTGAAGAGCAACCGACTCCGATCCAAGGGGGCAGGTGGTTGAAAGGCATTTACCGTGGGCGAGGTCTTAGCTACGGGGCAACACCAATCTGATATGTACAAGAGATCTACAGACGGTTGTGACCTGTAGAAGAGATCTACATATGGTTGTGACCTGTAGAAGAGATCTACATATGGTTGTGGCCTGTAGAAAAGATCTACATATGGTTGTGACCTGTAGAAGAGATCTGCATATGGTTGTGGCCTGTAGAAAAGATCTACATATGGTTGTGGCACATGATGTCCGGTCATCCTCAAATATATTAACAAAGGTTTCTGCGGAAGCGACATACGTGTTAAAGCCATTTAATTTTCACTTAGCTTGAGGGCATCACAAGCTAGCACATAGAGTGCATTTGCTGATACAACATTTTTCATGCATATTGGTTTAAGCAATAATTTATTTCCTGATTTAGATAAAGGGATTTGTGAACAGGTATTGCCTTTAATAACACATCTCACAAAATGATGGTTAAATAATGTGTAGCGTAGGGGTTGTTACAAAATAATAATTAACAGTAACATAATGATAATAAATAACATAATACAAACGTATTACTGCCTTGCACTCCAAAACAGTATTTAGATAAATAATTTGCCTTTCGTACTAAGGCCTTGCAAATAACAAGATTTCTAAGCTGAGATCGAGATTGATTGATTGGTATTTTACGCGGTATTTCAACTACGCTGTGGCATGAACATATATTCAAAATTCTTTTTTCCACGGTTCTTTATTTAAAGATAAATTCTAGAAAGACTGTACCCTTGGCAGTAAACCTCAAATATAGAAACAAATCAACTGAAAAGAACATACATTAGTTAGAAGTTGGTGAACAGACTTTGGTGTTTTCAATATCATATTTGTTTAAAAAATAGTGAAATCCTGAGATTTTGGTATAGAGTATAAACTAACAGAACATGTAACTCATCTTCAAAGGGGTATATAAGGCTCGTTCCCTTCTACTTGACATCCGGGTATCTCGTTAAAACTAGTATTTTGTATTGCTGTTGCGTGCAGCTATATGATGTGTTGTCTAGTGTCGCCTAATTCATACCTCAACAAGTCGCGATTCGCATGCTATTTTGAGGCTAACATCAGGCGGTCACTGCATGGGGAAAATACCACCAAGACAGAGCAATGGGTGAGAAAAGTGCATGTAACCATCGACAGTTTTAACTGAAATTCAATGTCTCATCACTTCAAGTGCAAAGAAGATGAAATTTGTTCATATCAGATGCAATCAAATAAATACTATAGCTATAGCAGTCCCCCGTGACCGCAGAATGAACTAGATTTATGGATTACGTTACGAAAAATTGGCTAAAAAGAAAATGGAGCGGAGGAATGTGGAACCAGAAGGCGCCAAGACCAATAATAATCTAGAGGGATGGCACAACCGGATTGAAGCCATTACCGCCAAGGTTTTTTTGAGTTTATATAGATAATTCAGAGGGAACAAACAGCGATGGAGGCCAGGATTGGCCAGACAAAGAATGGTCCCGGGTTGCCCCAAAAGAATGACATACAGAATAATAGATGAGCGCTATTAACTTTTAAACAAAGGTCTATTAAGGGGCGATTGATCTGTATTTGAATTTGCCGAAAGTGCGTCTTATTTGTTACACGTTGGTCAGTGATATGTCTGCCAGTTCTTCGTTAATTTAACCACTCAAATAAAAATAAAAAAAATGTAAAAAAAAAATTGCGATCATTACCTATTAGTTGTTCCCTTTTGTTCAAGCTGTTAATCCCTTCGAATATATTGCTGTATTTCACCAATGATGTATTCTTTCATTGCGTTATATTCTGTCTTCACCGTGTATTTCGGTTTCTATTTTGAAACGACAGTTGGTCCTTGGTGGTCTTCGGTGGTCCTCGTTAATTGTATTTTGTAACATTATATAACTCATTTTCATGTCTTAACCTTTCTGTAACATCTTACACCTAACATAGGTATCAAACATTTCGGGTCCGTGTCCCTTTTGACAATTCATCTTCCAACTTTGAAAATCAAAAGTTGGATGATGGAAAGCTCGACATCGCTTCTTACTTCTAACTTCCGAAACAAACCTGGCAAAGCTGGAAGTAGGAAAGCTCTACATCGCTTCCAGCTTTCGAGCTTTTCAGCTCACATTCAAAGTTAAAAAGCTCATCACCCTGTTCAGCTTTTCATCTTTTACCAACAGTATAGATGGAAATATGAAAAGCTGAGGACGTTTTTAATTTGCAAACGCTTCCAACTTCCAGCTTTAACCTTTTTGACCATTTTACGACTTTGAATGTGCTTTTCGCTAGGCGGAAAGTAAAACAGGACATGTGAATTATGTCAGATTGGGCTTGGTTGAGACGATTTTATACTACTTGGTGCTATAATAGATACGCTTTCATTTAAAAACTTATTGTGAAAAAAATGTCAACTCTCCTGACCTTATGCGATTCTACTAAAAAAATCTTTATCTTTATTCTTTAAATGTTCTAACAATAACAATGTTCTTTTTCTAATTTTAAACTTTTAAAATTTACATTTCAGGCGCACTGTGATTATTATACCGGACCGAATGCTCATCAAAACATCTACAACATCATCTACCACCTCCTCATTCATCCTGTTTGGCTTAATTATTGTATATATATAACTGAACAAGCAATTGTTAAATTGTATCAAGTTTAGCCAAACCTATAACAATACGGACAGTTCTTGGATTAAACATGTACATTCCCCTCGTTTCATTGTACACCGCCATATACTACACCGTAAATCCAAACGTTAAGGTTCTAAACACGAAACTGTAACACTTTTTAATCAAAATAATGTGCGTAAAGCTATTATCTAATCATAATGTTTAACACTGGACCTTGTGTATATATGGAACCAAGATTAAACGTTATGTTTATAAAGAAGACCTAAACACATAACAGTAGTCAGAATAAACATATTGTTTAACATCTGAACGTTTTATTTAACATAACAACTGAAAGGTAATCACTTTAACACAATAATAAACATATTAAGCGTCAACAAGATTTACAGTGATAAATGTTATTCTTTGTATCATTCAAAATGTTCTTTAGAAAGTTTAAATGGCCAAGCTCTATAGCCATAGCTTTGAGAAATTTCAGTAGTATAGTCTGTTTCTTTTATTTAGTCGCGTACGTTTAGTCTCCTGTAAAATCGCCTATTAGTGCTACTATTTTTTT